>JAMWYP010000143.1:1640034-1877692 GCA_025563575.1 Acacia pycnantha
TCTTTGTTGAGTAGTATTAAAAATCGACCTTTAAGGCCAGGACTTTTACACGTCTTAAAGATTTTCTTTAAGGCCGGACATTTCTAACCTTCGGTCTTAAAAAGTCGTACTAAATAAATCGAAATATTTTGGTTCGGTCTAAAACTCAAACTTTAAGGTCAGGACAAAAAAGTCGGCAGCTCTTAAAAGATCCAAATATTAAGCCCGGACAAATATCAATCCGGTCCTAAAGATAGCGGACTCTAAGGCCAGGAGGAATAATTACCGGTCTTAAAAGCGTGACTTTCAAGACCGGATTGTTTCAATGGGTAGGTCTTAAAAGACCAACTTTTAAGGCCGAACACCTTTAAGAGCGGTGTTATATATACATCCGGTCTTAATATTTGAACATTTAAGACCGTATTTTTTTTGCGGTCTAAATTTTCCCGTA
The DNA here is from genome assembly GCA_025563575.1 of Acacia pycnantha. Classification (NCBI taxonomy): domain Eukaryota; kingdom Viridiplantae; phylum Streptophyta; class Magnoliopsida; order Fabales; family Fabaceae; genus Acacia; species Acacia pycnantha. Next base: position 1,640,465 of record JAMWYP010000143.1, read on the forward strand.
TATTTTTCCACTGTTGTGTTCTTCATGATCAATATATATATACAAATCCACCGTCAAACAAAGCGACATAAAAGTCGATATACTTTAAGCTACAAGCTATGAACATGAATAAATTGAATTGGGAAAAAGAATACAAATATTATCCACCATGAGTTATGTGGCCTCTTAATTAAGTCTAAAACAACTAAAGTAATTTATAAAATAAGCTAACATATAACTAATTACAAAGGCAATGAGTTCTGATACATGCGGCGCGTAATTCAACATACAAATGTAGTCCAATATATTATTGGGGATGCCCCCGTTTGATTCATTTGACAGCCATAAACATCCCCTACATCCTCTTTTATAACATGCCCACTGAAGCGGATCACCCATTAAAAAACAAAACAAGAACAAATTCATATTCAATGATGACATTGTTTAATTAAGAACATAGACGACATATAATAATTGTTAAAACCTTAAAGTTTTCTAAGAATTTTGCATATGAATATTAATTACCTTATGAATTGACACTTTTATAAAGTGATATCCTCCCATATCCCTTCTTGCTGATCATTTCATAAGGTTCATTATCCGCTTCATCTTCTTCGTTCATGTCCAAGTGACCCCTTGTAAAGGAGTACTCTCGGGAAGATCACCATAATTTGAATGACTTTCCTCATGAATATCAATGACCACTCTTTCCTTGGAGAGCTACGGGACCGCATTTATTTTCTTGATGGGTGATATAGAACACTTGTTTTGCATGTTCTGCCATAATAAAAGGTTCATCTCCAAAACTTCTACTATTGACATCGACTAAAGTGAATCCTAGTCGATCGATTCCAACTTATGACATCAAACTCGGGACCACGTGCTAACCATTTCATTGTCTCGAAAACATTCGGATCCCTCGACCTTTTGTTTGAACCAGGTTTGCAAAAGGGTTATGCTCCACTAATCCCCTTTGTTCGGTCATTCGATGGTTCTCTTTCATTACCCTCTTTATGTGCGAATATGCCGGCTTGAACTTCATCAACATTATTCAAGATGTATAAGTGGACTTGTGACAATTCATCACGATCCAGGCTCTTTCACAAAGCCCCCCGTCTCCCCCCTTGGCACGTTGCCGACGTTTTGGAAGCCCAATATGTCTTACTTTGGACCAATAATTTTGACAAAATTCCATGGCCTCTTAGAAACATATTTCGAACAATTGATGCTAAAGCGATGCGCGTTCTTCACATACCCTTTTAGGAATTTCATAGATCTTCAATAGGGTACATCATCCAAATGGATAGGGCCGCACAACTTTATCTCCTCACTAGATGAACAATGAGATGAACCATGATGTCAAAAAATGAAGGAACAAAAAGCTTTTCAAGGTGGCACAAGATAAGATATCCTTCATTCTCCAATTCATCCAACTTTTCAATCTTGAAAACTTTACTACAAACCGCATTGAAGAAGAAACAAAGTCTAGTCAAAACGACCCGAAGATCATATTCGGCGATCCTCGAATAGCTGCGGGAGTAGGTTTGTTGCATCAAGACATGACAGTCGTGAGACTTTTGGCCTACTAATTTAAAGTCCTTCATCGAGACAAGCCTCTTAAAATTTGAAGAATACCCTGAGGGAACTTTTGTGCCATGTAAACACTCACAAAAGCTTCGTTTCTCATCCTTAGACAAAGTATGAGAAGCCGGGGGACAATAAGTTCTCTTCCCATGTTCACATACGTTCTTCTCCCCATCGCATGACATCAATACGGTGTCTCGCATCAAGATTGCGCCGATAGGGAAGATCAAAGAATCGAATCTCTTCTTCCATATATTTGTTTCTTTTCTACTCTTTCCATACTTCACAGAAGATGACAACGATATTTTAACCTTTTCATACACTTGCTCCCGATCGGTGCCGGCGGAGCTTCTTCATACTCTTGGCCACCAAGGCCTTCTTTGTCGACGATATGGGTGGCCCAGTCTGAGAAATCTCCTATGTCCAAGATACCAAGTCTTTCTTCCATGTTGAAGTTGATGGTAGCATGTGCGGACTTCACAAATAGGACATGCTTTATGGCCTTTACACTATACCACGACAAGTTCCCATATCTTGGGAAGTCGTTTATAGTACAAAATATCATGGCTCTCATTCTAAAGACCTCCTTCTTGAAAGAGTCACAACATCGACACCTTAACTTCCCAGGCTCCTTGAAGTCTTCGATCAAGGGCTCAGGTAAACATCTATGTCATTTCCGGGTTGTTTTGGTCCCGAAATCAACATAGACGGACATGATGTACTTTCGTTTCATGCATAACATAGGAGATAAGTTGTAAACAATCGGGACTACGGGCCATGAGCTATGTCTTTGCTAAGGCTTCCATGGGGATTCATTCCATCCGTCTTGGGGGCAAGCCTGAGGTTCCTAGGTTCTTCGCCGAAGTTCGGAAATAATGATCGACTCTTCCATTGAGAAGAATCGGCCGGATGTCGAAGATTTGTCCGAGGGAAATCCTCTCACTGCATGCCACCTCATTTTTTGCATCATTTTCATTCGCAACAACCGCTTGAACCTTGGTATGATTGGAAGATACCACAACACTTTTAGGCCCCTTATCCGGCTTATCCAGTGGGGTTTCACACGTCGGACAACTACGCTTCTCTTCAAACTCTTTTCTATATAATACACAATCATTCGGGCATGCATGGATCTTTTTGTACTCCATCCCGAGTAGACAAAGTACTCTTAGCATCATAGTAGCGTGCGGCAACACGTTATCATCTCCAGGAACCATGTCCTGAAGCCTCAAGCAATTCTGAAAAACTCTTGTCGCTCCATCCATAGCGTGCCTTCAACCTTACCAATTTCAATACGGCGTTCAACAATTGGTATTTTTACACCAGCGGTATAGCGGTGCCTCTGCGTCGGCTGCGGCATGTACCATATGCATGTGATCGCTCAAAGCCTCTTCTCCTACATCACGGATAATGTCCTCTGCGATCATCCATATCCAGTGTCATTATCATCAAAGGCCCTTCCCGTATTGTTTCCCTTGATGGCACTTGTTCACCATGCCATACCCATACCGTATAAGTCTTACAAAATCCGTGACAAATTAAATGTGTGCGTATAACCCCGGGACATAGTCGACGCTCGTTCAAACATTTTACACAGAGACGATAATACTTCCCCATCGTCATGGGCATTTTTTTAGCAAATTCTATAAATTCCTAACCCCGTTCGATATTCAATACTCGTTCGTAAAGCATCTATCCAATTGTGATCCATAGTAAATTCCTATATATTATTTAGACGAATTAAGAATTACATTTGGTCATAAATGCATCACGGTGAATCGAAGAACCAAAATAAATGCAAGACGGGAAATTAAATGCGGGGATGAAGGTCTTGTGGACTAACCACATGGCATATCCGTTCTTTGAGTCGTCTTACTTCTCAGCTCACGAACGTTGATGTTGCGGACAAGGCAGCCAAGACTGCCTAAAAACACTTGTTGGTCGGTTGGGTAGGTCTAAAGTGCAAATATAATCTTCAAAAAACAATATTCGTTAACAACGAGAGATACCCATAACAACATTACACCGATTTCGTTAAACATGAAAAACCAATAACGATAAGTGGAAAGTAATAAAGTTTTAACCGAAACATCTCTTACGGCTTCGTTACCATAGACGTTTAGCTAAGGAACCTTTTAGTGATTGTCGAGAAAGGTACGCTGGCGACGACGAAGGCGAGAGGGAAATTTAAAGTCGGACCCTGAGTATTCACTTTCGGCGCGACGGAGTTGAGAGAGGGAAATTTAATTTTTCATGCGACAAAGATACCTTATTTAGCTTTTTGGATTTTATTAATCAGGTTATTAATTAAATGTCAGGTCCTAAAGATACAACTAACATTTAAGGCCGGAGTTTTAAAATTATCAGGATCTAAAATTTTATTAGATTTTTAACTTTTAAGGGCGGAGGTTTATAAAACATCCGGTCCTAAAATTCAAATTATCTTTAGATCCGTTACTTATAAAATAAAATGTCCAGGTCTTAATGGCCTTCGTGATTGGTATATTAAATCAATAAAATAAATGATATTTTTGGACAAAAAATAAAGCAAAATTGGAGAATAAGTTTCTTTAATGAATTGTTTTGGAGAAGAGCCAAAAATTCATACGGTGTTCTTAATGTTTCTTACATTACTTGAGAATATATACACAACAAGAGCATTAATTTCCCGCCGGAGATCAGCAAGTTGTTGTCTTATTCTCTCCACCTGCAATATGAATGGATCATTACAGGAGAGCGGAGAGGGGTCGAAGGTAGGCGCCCTGGGCCCGACGAGGTTGGAGGGGGGGATTACGAACATCTGCATGGCCGGCTTGAGATGACGGTTGAACTCGGCGGGAAAAGGATCGGCGGGAAGGATCGAGGGGGTGCGGCATGAGCAATCTCTTCATCATCAGAAGAAATAACAATGGGTCCAACGACAGAGAGTGCCCCGCAGCAATCCGGCCTTGCATCATTTTGGAGGAGGCGCGCCGTATAATGATCTAGCCATGGCACGAGTGGGGCGTGTATGCGGCCCTACGAGCGGGTTGCTTGTATCTAACCATGGTTTGAGGATTTTGAGAAGTTGGGGCGTGGAGCTAGGAAGTGAGGAGTTAACAAGGACAAAGAAGAGGTAGTGTGTGGAGTATATAAAGACAGATGGGGGGAGAGATGGCGTCGATGATGAATTCGTCAATTTACTTTTATACCGCGTTTTAAGACAGGACTTTTTATCTTATATCAGGTCCTAATTTTAATTCAATTACTTTTAAGACCGTCCTTTTATCAAATATCCAGGTCCTAAAACTCATTTAAGGCAGATATATTACTTGAGTATCCAGGTCCTAAAACTAATTTTAATTCAATTACTTTTAAGGCCGTCCTTTTATCAAATATCCGGTCCTAAAACTCATTGTTGAAATGAAAGTTCATTCTTTTCAAGAGTCACTTCCCCATTGTTGAAATGAATTGAGAGTCTCTTCGGCTTCCTTGTAAACTTCCCAACTAGGCGTCTCCTCGTATTCGAGCAAATATGCGTCTCCTCGTTAATGTTTAGGCGTTTCACATTCTTCGGGATGGGTTCTCTATTTAAACCCGTTGTTACTTTCTTAACATTAAATCTCCAGTCTCCTCCTAGAACCTCCGTAGTAATGGCTTCTCCACCGCAGAGGGGGTCCTCGTCTTGGGCGAAATCCTGAGGCACCTCCATATCCTCCTCAGGTGCCTCGGCAGGGGAACTTGGCGGATCTTGGAGCACTGATAGCCCCCGTCGCTCATATGGATAGAAGCTTGGGCAAAGCCTTTTCAGGTCTATCACGCGGGTCAGCCTGACAAGGTGAGCGATACTCAGGCCATGTGGCGTTGAGTACCATACCTCGATGACCGACGTCTCAGGCCATTCCCTCCTAGACAACGATGGGGAGGATTAGAATTTTTAAGTTTTTTTTGTGCTGCTACGCCTTGTAGGGGCGGCGAAAAAATTCTTAAATAAAATTTTATTTCCCAATCGCCTTCCTTGTTTGTCTTTAACTTTATGTTCTTTTTCTCCAGACAACAAGAACAAACAAAACATTGTCCTATTCGTGGTGATCAATCTTAAAAATTTGCGGAATAAAGTTAACGATTGCTGACCATACAAAACAAAACAAAAAACATTATTTACCTTTTTCGAATAAAAACAAACGGAGTGACGACTATTCTCAAGTTTGGACCATCGTTGTCTTCCCCAGACTTTAGGATGTGATGAAAATTTTCGATGTCGTTTTCGTTATCTTCTTTCTTTCCAACTAAAAGAAAAGGGACACCGATGGCGTTCTTCACAAGAAAAGTTGAAGCAGAGCCTAACGAAGCACAAAACAGAGAAGAGCATATTATGGTTGCCTTGAACCCTAACGATATGTCTAAAATCGAGTCACCAACTCTATTAAAATGAAGAATATTAGGGCCAGGACCTTTAATAAATCCTCGGTCCTAAAAATTAAACCTTATTTTAAAATTTAAAGTTAGGAGCGGACAATTAACAAATATACGGTCCTAAAGTTTCGGCACTATTAAATAAAATGAAGACTTTTAAGACACGACTACTAACAAATAAGCGGTCCTAATAATTTAGCCGTATATTTTCTATACTTTTAGAGCCAGTACTTTTAACAAATATACGGTCCTAAAAGTCCACTACCAAAATTTTTAAATTAGGCAGAGACTTTTAAGGACCGGATATTTAAAAAATATACGGTCTTAAAATGGACGAAGACCTTTAGGGCCCATACTTTTAACAAATATACGGTCCTAAAAGTCTACACCCAATTTTAGAATTAGCGAAGACTTTAAGGCTAGTATATTTAAAAAATATACGGGTCTTAAAATGGACGACCTTTAGGCCAAATACTTTTAACAAATATACGGTCTAAAAGCTCTACCCAAATTTTAGAATTAGCAGAGGACCCTTAGAATGGATATTTGTTAAACTATACGGTCTTCAAAGACCCTCGAAGGCATTTAGAGACCCCACTTTTAAAAATATACGTTCCTAAAGTCCCGAATACTTTCCTGAGCCTCGTTCTGGCTCATTTTCCTTATCACTTTGTACCTCGAATTTCAACCATTAAATAGCTTTATCCACCGTCCCATTCATTCAGAAACCCAAAATGGACACGCCCAAATTGTTCGAAAAAATAAACAAATTTATTATTGAATTACATTGCTATATTTACAAATGAATTAATTAGCTAGTCGAAAAAATAAACATATGTACGAAGGCTATTGTTGCTGACCCCCATCATATATTATTTACAAATGAATTAATTTAGGACATTAATTATTGTCTTGACTTGGATTTTCTAAGACTAGTTTATACGGATATTCACAAAAAACCTCGCGTATGTGCTCGATTTCATCATCATCAAATGGCTCTTCCCAGGCAAACCTCTGTAACATCAAAGAACGAAAACAAATTAACATATTATGTGCATATTTCATATGTAACATTAAGCCATTGATATTTGAATTAAGTAATAACATCTTACCCTTAAAGTGACTTTAGTGTTTCCCACCCATCACAATATCATATAAGTGTTTCATGACGTACGGGCCCCATAAGTTCGATCGCTTAGGTTGTAGAGCCAGTCTAAAAATAACAATAAATATATGGGGGAGCATATATAGCTTCTTGACCAACTTGAGGAAGGCAATTATGTCATGTCAAATTATGTACTAACCTTAATTTTGTGCCATTTAGGATGTGGTGTTTTGAGCCCCACGCCTTTTACATCAACCACGGAAGGTCTTCAGGGCATTATCATAAAATCAGAAATTTATCGGTAATGTTCACCGAAAATTCCCAATGAGATTTGGAACAAGACGATCAAAATGACATTCTTACTTGTTGATCGTCGGTGCAACGTAGTCGATGGATCGGCGTGAGTGGAGCATAAGAAGATAACATAATGCAACTCCATGTTCATGATGACCAGTTGCCAGTGGTTATTTGAAAATTCACGGCGGTAAAGTACTCGGGTGATATATATATATGTAGCATAATTATATTAAGTGAATTGCGGACAAGTATATATGTATACGAGAACCGGTGTGAAACAAGTACACCTTTCTTTGCACTTTACACAACCTATTTGATATGTACTCCTGTCTCAATTCCGGAGGTAGTGTTGTGCTTGCATCAGCTGGGCACAAGAATCCAAAATCCGAGTACGCCTCTTGAACCGGTTTCTCGTGCATGCGCCTACAAGAATGACATCGATGAAATTAGTATATATGTATATATGTGTGTAAGCGGTGCATTTCAATTATGTAATCAAGGAAGAAGATACTTGCCATAAATAGTTGAACACATGCACTAGTAACCTCGAGCTCGAGGAAGCGGCATGGACTCTACATCTTCATTATCAACTAAAGCGGTTGAGGATGAGGAGGCCTACTACTTCGTGACAGAGGCCACGATTTATCTTTAAACCATTTTTGGCTACCAAATCTTTTATTTTTTCCTTGGCCGTCAAGTTAGCGTGGGGATGGAACTTGAGGAGGGTGGAGCTTGAGGAGGGTGGAGCTTGAGGAGTGGGGGTGGAGCTTGAGGAGGAGAGTAGAGACATCTACAAGCTTATTTGGCCAAGAGATGAAGGTTCCCCCGACATCACTCACAACCTTGACCTCATCGGTTGGGAGAGGGACAGTGCATCAAAGATCACCTCTTCAACCGACACTCGACTTCATCATCTGACCATTTGTTCGTGGTGTACTGATTGATCCCAAGTTGTGGATAAATTTCTTTTAGCAACCAATTGTCTATGACCATCACGATCCTCCACATACTGAGATGACAAGGTTGCTCGACTGATTTGTCCAACAATGCAGCCCCTCTAGTGCTCTGGCTGCATAGGTTCAATGAAGGTGTCAAGGGATCCACACCCGTCTCAGTGCAAGTAGAGCTCAGGAGGAACTTCATTTTCTCCATCTCCTCCTTCATCTTGCTCATCTCGATTGAAACATCCTCAATGTAGCATCTTTCGCCGTGATTCCTCACTTAATTTGGCTGTCGATCCATCTCCTCCGGGTAACCATACTTTGTCTGGTGGCGTTTGGATTTACCAAAGTATTGCTTTAGGCCTACCCGTCCTCCAATCCCCTTACACGCCCCGAGTGATCTGGTTTTCCAGGCCGCGACGGTCGAACATCATTCCTCCCGTCCGACGCAAAGATCCCTACTGCCTCTTTCTTTTTAAGATCTTCCTCGTAAGATATGTGACATAACGAGAAGCTTAGTGATGAAACATGTTTAGTAAGTAAAAAATAACAATATCGATATACTTACAATTGCTTCAAAGCAACTTACACGAGTTTTTAAGCTCGTGTAGGCGCCGCTTGGCTTTTGCCGAATATACAACCGTAGCTCCTCGCGACGTATGGAGATGGCGGCCTGGGTCAACTACCGTAGAAGGATTGGATTCAGCTTCATCTTCCAATCTCTTCCGTTTACGTTCCATCAAATCTTTTCGGCCTTTTCATATCCGGGCCGCGAGAAGCCTTTGCGGTGGGCAATCATTCTTTCTCCCAATCTCACGATATTTTTCCCCTTATTTTCTCGTGAATCGGGTTGAAAACAACTATATATCAATTATGAATTCCAGCCATGTCATTAACGAGAAATTAGAGAACTTCGCTTGATATGAACGTCAAACATTAGTCAAATTCACTTCATCAAGTTTCAACATTTTACTTAAGGAAGATGTAGCATTGTAGAAGAAATTGGGAAAACCAAAGGAAAGGGAGTTGCAGAAATCTTGCCAATTTCAACTACCAATTCATTCATTCTGCATCATAAATGGTTCCTACACATGTATTAGAATAACTGGTACTAACTAACAAAGAACGTCTAACCATGGCCATTACACAGTTTACATATCAAACTTATATGGAACTAGGACATGCTCCTATCATGCAGACAAAAGGCAGCAAATGTATACTTCTATTCACACACCAAACCATTTATACTAACAGGATTAGATGTACATAATAACATTCACATATCCTCATGTGTTAATAAGCAAACAAAAGTGCAAACAAATATAAATATATACTCATATGAGCTTCAGAGGGTAACAACTCACACAATTATTGTAAGTTGCCCATGTGATAAATATGTACTTGTATGGTGTTGATGTGTAGATTCTGGGCAAAAATATAAGTGTTAGCGAGAAAGGTATTAAACTTCACACTAACACAAATATGATAAGACAATGTTGAGTCTTTGAACTTCTCAGGACTGGAAAAAAGGGGTAGATATGTAAGCGGGATGAGTGTCCCCACATAGGATCCTTTATTGTTTTTGGTCCACATTTTAGGACTCATGACTAAAAATGCTAACCTTATGCCGCGTCACTGACAGAGCGCCGACAAAACTAGTATATGTGCTTTTATTAGGACCAGAAAGGTTGCAAATTTTCATCAAAATGAATCTCGATCTTGGTCCCAGAGTATTCGACTAGGGATACTTCCATCATTCGTGTATTGCATTATACCACGTGCACCCGCTGGCCGGGGAGGCTCATGTGAGATGAAGAGGGTTCGTTTGTCGGAATTCTCCCAGTCAAACCGGTATCTCATATTTCAAGAACACGAGTGTGTATCGTTTTCATAGTCTCATTTTCAAGACGATAGATAGGAATGCATGAGAAAATGAGGGAGTAACATATATTTACCAGGACGCTGGGCGGAAGAGAGGTAATGGAACAGGAAGGGTTTCGTAACGTGAACGTGGGTTCTTCGGTGAGAGGCTGAGAGTGACAATGTGAGAGTGGACAAAAGCTTCCGCGTGAAGTTAACGTTTGGCGCTTCATTTTTAAAGACCAGGACAAATACACATATACGGTCTTTAAAAGATAACCTTTAACACAAAATCGTCTCTATATATGTCCAGGTCTTAAAATTAATTAATTTTTTATTCAAACCTTTAGTCTAATGCACAATTTTTGGTCCCTTTAAAAGTCTACTTTTAAGGCTAGGTCACCGGTAACTATGGTCTTAACATTTATTAATTTTTTATTCAGAAACTTTAGTGCAAGCAAATTTTTTGGTCCGAAGCAAAAGTCTAACTTTTAAGCCAAGACTCATTCGTATGTATGGTCTTAACATTTATTACTTTTTTATTTAAACTTTAGTACCTGGACAAATTTTAAGTTCGGTCTTAAAAAATCAAAGTTTTAAGCAGAAACTTTTATATAAGTTGGGTCTTAAAACTTTAATACCTTTATATTTATATTTTTCCGTATTATTTTGGAGTGTAGAAAATATAAGTCTCGTTTGATGAGATTTCTACATAAAAGTATTTATGATATTATTTCAATTTTTTTTATTAACATTTTTAAGGCCGCATTGTTATTTTAAGCAGTCCAGGATAAGATCTATGAAAATTGATCGAATAAGAAGTTCTTTATATTTACAAATATGCCATTACGGCCACATATTTTAGGACCGGCCGATAATTAGTCCTGGATCTTAATGAAGGCGTATTGTTTGTGTAAGAAGTTCTTTTTATTTACAAATATGCCACCGGTTAACACCATTAAGACTGGGTGCTTCGTTTATCCGCTTAAATGAGGAGGTCTTATAGCCCTTCATTGTTTAAGAAGTTCTTTTATTTACAAAACTGCCACCGGCCACACCTTTAAGACCGTTAAGTTGATTATCCATTAAGAAATGAGGCGGAGTCTTAAAAGCCTTTTTTTTTGCACTAGTGCATGTTAATGATGCTTATCAAAAAATCGGCAATCCCTATTCCTACCTTCCACTACAAATATTCATTACTACCCCATTTGCATGATGGAAAATATCTAATTTACTATTTAGTCTCGCTTGTCTTTATTTCACTTGCCTCATTTCATCCACCATGTTGCGACTGCCACTACCTCCTCCTCCACAACAACCACCATCACTACGGCCTATCACCACCCCCACCCCACAACCAACATGTCATTCTATGTCTTCAAATATTTTGTTTGGTCTTTTCATTTTCCTAAACTAGAGTAAACACTGGCAGAGACAACTAGGGCGGCAGCGGTGAGCGCTATCGAATGATCTCCAGCAAGATTCACACGATTATTATGGTGAATTAGCGCGATGACTCTTAAAAATATTTTCTACGAAGAATATGTTAAGGGTACAATAAAATAGACTTTGTTTTATATATTAATTTTAAGGGTTAATAGTTGCAATTTTACAAATTCTAATTTACCTCCTGAGCGCCCATTATGAACTTTTTCTTCTCAAGCAAATATACACACGTGATTAGGTTTTAGGGAGCCCGTTTTAATTACCGTATAGTTGGCCAGATTAGTCAAGCTGATAAGTTGGATGGAAATCCCAATGGGCATCCTCGTGAACAATTAGAATTTTTACCCTTAGTTTTAAATAAAAATTCTACCTTTTGTCCTAAGTTTTTTTCAAAAAAAAACTTTCAAATACCTTCCTTCCTGGTGGAGCTTCCCATTAATGCCGTTATGGTTGTGGTTCCTTTTGGTGGGGTGGCCATGGTGGGGCCCACGGGTGTATTTTTAGTTTTTTATTATTTACCTATATAGCAAAAGGGTAATTTGGATTTAAAAACTAATTCCTAAATGGTAATTTTCTTTTTTTTTTATAGTAGTATCTGAGAAATCAATGGAGGAATGCGGGACAGTTACTGTAAATTAGGGGAAGGTGGATATATAATCATATATTAAACTCTCAAAACAATATAACACACACCGGGTCTCAATCTGTGTTTAAAAACGATACCCGAGACTCCAAAGGGTGCACATTAGGTGCCCATAATTATGTGCTCATACCTCTAATTTTTATATATATTATATTTATTTAGATTTAAATTATATATTGTTTTCTATAAAAAAAATTTGCACACAGTATTTCAAATTAATTAACTTTCAGTTATGCATTTATTTATAACACCAATATCATGGAAAATAATTAATTTTGAAATACTAAATAAAAAAAAATTCTAGAAAGCAGCATATAATTTAAATATAAATAAATACAATATATAAAAAATTAAAAAAAAAAAAAGCTCATACCACATAATTGGGCACATAACTATGGGATGTGCATTCGACCCCAACAACCTACCCCTGCAACTATTGAATTTACAATTCAAAGCCCTCAAATTTCTAACCAGAAAGAAAAAAGGAACCACAAAAATTTAATAATAAAAAAAATCGGAGCTGCTGTACCCTTTCTCTTCATCTTCAAACTTGAAAATATGACAATTAGCACAAAACCCGATGCTCAATTTCCCAGTTACTATTACTTGCCTCGCTCCTCGCTCCCAACAAGAGAAAAATCATCAGTTTTCAAAAGCAAATCCTCCATTTTCTTCACCTTAGAGTGCAACAATGGCGACTCAGCCGATAACTCGCCACCCGCCACAAACTTTTCCAACTCAGTCTCATCCAAACCTCTTGCTGGCCCTAAACTACAACGCTCATTCCCATATTTCGCCAGAGCATCCTTAAATTTCTTGATCTGTACCACAACAAATCCAAAAATAAGCGATAAGACAAACCAAAAAAAAAACAGATAAATAATCTAAGACTTTCATAAACTCTTGTTGTGTTGGCTAGGATTCTTACAGTGGCAATGGTACAGCTAAAGCTACAAACGCGACCCTCTGCTCCTCTGTAAAATCTAAAGAATGGCAACACATTAATGTGCAAACTATGACACATGGGTTTTAAATTCTCGTGATTCACTTGAAGAAACTTTGCATTTGGGTACATCTCAGCAATTTGACAGATCTGAAACAGACGCGAAAAAAAAAATCTCAGATTATAGATTCAGTTGTTTTAACCATATTGGGTTTTCTTTGTTTTTTTTTTTGTTCACTCTGATTTTGTCAACATTTTAAGATACATACCTTGGGATGAAGGGCTTTGCAACCTCCACAACCAGGTGAGTAAAAATCGACCACAACAAGTGAATCACCAGCCTCAAGCAAAGAACGAACCAGTTCTTGAGCTGAATGGATCTCAATCATATTAGGCGCTTTTGTCTTCTCCCACCATCTAAGGGCTCGGCTTACACAAGCAGATGCCTGAGTTTGTTCCATAATACCGAAAGATTCAACCTTTTGAGAGTGAAATGATGAAATGAAATGAAGCCATAGTGTGAAATGCTTTGAACATACCTGAACAGAGAAATTAGTGTGCCTTTTCAAACTGCAATCCCATGAGGCTTTGGTTTCCATGGTTTTCCCCATGATTTCATTGCTCAAAACAGAAGAGACTCTTAAATTTGCAGCTCTGGATTTTGAGAAACATACAGTGAAAGGGCAGATCGCCAAATCAGTTTTCGTATTCGTGCTACGCAGATTCTCGTTCAACCCAGAAGAAACACAGAAAACGCTCTTCAAGGAACAGGCCATTGATTCGGGTCAAGCTATGAGATTTAACGCGGTTTGGATCATGAACAGTGAGACAGACCCGGCTCGGATTCTGAATCAAAAACTCAACTTTTTTTCTTTTTTGGGATTCGGAAAAGATCACTGTGAGCTCGGATTTGAAGGTCCGTGATGTGAATCGACTTTTTCAAGGAGAGGCGCAAGGTTTTGAACAAAAACTGTGTTCTCTGCTTGAATGGGTTGGTGGGGAGGAAGAAAGAGAGGGTTTTGTTTTCTTATACGAAATATGGCAATGTTGTCCCAAACAGAAGCAGAAAAGGAAAAAAGAGAAATGTGGCGAGTGGGGTATGTGGGGGTGATCTGGATTCAACTTTATCCATAAAATATTATTAAATATTCGGGTAAAAAGGATAAAAAGATTATCCATTTTATCATTTTCATAGATTAGGAAAAGAGAGGAAAGATATCCAAACTTTATCCATAGGCCCGATATTTTTTTGGTATTTAATTTCGTGTTTAATTGGTCGAGCAAGTGGGGGCGAGTCGCATGTGACGCCTTTAACCTTATGAATAAGAGATGCAGATCATAACATTTTTTTCTTTTAAAAAAAAAAAAATGGATGGCCAATAGAATGTAGATAAATTAATCTAAATTTGAGTTCATAGGTTTTCGTGTTTTGAATTTATTTGGGGGTTGTCCGGAGAGTGTTTGGATAACTCTTCAAGCCATGATTTCAAAAACTTTTTTTAATATGTCGAGATAAAAATGAGTGTGTGTTTTTATTAGCTTTTAGAAAATCACTTTTACTATTTATAAAGTAATTACTCTTTCTAGTTTTTATTATAAGGCACTAACTAATAAATTTATTTGGTCCTTTTTATAAGACACTTGCTTATTTCTAATGAGTATTGATTATTATTTTCATGTCTGCCCCTAATTAATAAAAGTAATAATTAATATAAAATTAACGTTTAATGCAATTATTATAGATAATATTGAAAATTATTTAGATTCTAGGACAACTTTATTAACTTTAACTACTTTTATTGGTTTGTGAGAAAAATTAGTTGTGCTTTATAATAAGAATCAGAGGAAGTATGTAAGAAGAGTTTTGTTTCAGTTTACACAAAATGATTTCTGAAACCATGGTTTTGTTAACACTCATATTTAAATGAGTTTGTGTCAACAACAACAAAAAATTGAGTTATGTCTCCTATCATATTATTACCTTGTAAATGATGTGATCAACATGTTTAATAGAGCTATTAAATATTGAAAAGAAAATTTATTAGAAGTTACTCCCTCTCATCTTAAATGATTAAATAAATTACTTAATTATGACATATATTGTGTATCCTTTGATTATATATTAATTTATTAGTCAAACTAATTATTTTGGAGAAAAAATATAAATATAAATATAAATACTTTAAATAATTTAATTAGTTTTCTTAATCTCTAAAAAAAAAATCAACTATATATTA
The DNA here is from genome assembly GCA_025563575.1 of Acacia pycnantha. NCBI lineage: Eukaryota > Viridiplantae > Streptophyta > Magnoliopsida > Fabales > Fabaceae > Acacia > Acacia pycnantha. The sequence continues at coordinate 1,655,895 of JAMWYP010000143.1, forward strand.
TATTTATAATTGAGTGTCACCTTGACATTTTAGTTTTCTTTCACCTCATAGAGCAGTGTTGTCAAAAACTAGTGTAAAAACTTATGTTTTTACATCTTTACTATGGTCATACGTGCTAAAACGCAAGTAAAAACTGTCATGAGTAGACACCCGTAGAAACTCCACTCAAAAACTTAAAAATTGTAAAAACGTAAGTTTTTACAGTTGTTACCGTTTTTACTTTAACAAAAAAAAAAAGGATGAAAAGTTTTTTTTCTCCGAAAAAGGATGAAAAGTTGAAAACTCTATTTCCATCGTGCATCTTAGACTCGGGATTACTGGAGCGTGGAGACTGGATAGTTATATATAGTTTTTAGCGTATTTCCATATTTATAAACATAAGTTTTTTTTTTTAATGTTTGATATAGTTATATGACTTATATATTTTAAATATGAAGTTGTTTATTAAATTTTGAGTAGTGATTTATAATTTTTTCCCATGTGTGTGTGTAATTTTGAGCTATGACCTTAAGTAGTAAAAAGTAGACATTTTACGTTTCGTGTCGTTTTTATGATTTACGTTTCTACCACCCCTTTCATGTCTACATAGACAGAGTCATACCTCATTAATTGAGTGATCCTCAAATGACTATAATTACATTTGTGACAAAACAATTTTGTTTTGTTGTCTGTACCTGTTTTCATATGCATTTCAGTTTAAATTTTCATCTATCACTATCGCTCTTATCAACCGAGTTAAGAACTATAAACTTAATTTTTTTTTTGTTGCTCTTATGTTAAGATATAATTTTTGGGATGGGAATAATCCTATTTATAAAATGCACTTTAATGATGTCTTAAATTTTAATTAACTTTTTATTTTTGCCTACATTAATTACATTTTATATTATTGTATCAATTATCTTGTAGGCAACTCTTTTTCCTATTTATTTCTCCTCTCATCCACTCTCTCCCTCTGTAAATATGTGTATTTTTTTTTAATAAAATAAATTTTTTACATATTTAGTATATTAAATTAAACTAATTGTAATCAACTTTTTAATATGATGTAATTCTGTTATATATATATATATATATATAACCAGAGGGATAATTTGTCCCATTTATAATAATAATCAATAATCAATGTCAATAATTTGTTGCAATTCTGGCATCAATAATCGAACTTTATTGGTCAACTGGTGCTATCCTTTTATTGGCTTGGAGTTCCGATTATTATTATACTTTTATGTCCCATTTATAATAATAAATAATCAATGCCAATAATTTGTTGAAAGTCTGGCATCAATAATCGAACTTGGTCAACTGGTGCCGTGCCTGTTTTTTTTGGCTTGGAGTTCCGATTATGATATATACTATGGGCGCATTCAGTTTAATAATTCAATACAGTCGGCTGGAAAAACAGAACAAAAAATCATTAAATACATTGATCACCTCCAACACGTAATTATTAATATATCATCACCTTAATTAATCTGTAGCCTCTGAATTTAACATTACATGGGAGTAGTATTAATACCGCAGACCCTTATACGAGTTATCAACTGAGTCTCTATAGATTAAAAACTTATAATCTGTTAAGACATAGAGTCTATGTAGAAACAGAAAGGGTGAGCAAAAACGTAAAATGTAAACGAAACGTAAGAATTTACTACGTACTATAAAAAAAAAATCCAACATATATAAAACAAAACGCATCAATACATTAAAGTCATCATAAATTTAAGTCCAAACACTCAAGAAAATAATTAAGTTCAAACTCAGTCATCATAATACATATCAAAACCAAAACACCAAGGCAATAAAATTATAAAAGAGATCAACATCTCTAATTTAAGTCACTCGAGTCAAAGTTAATATTATCTTCTTCATCCCCTCCCCCACTAATAAATTCGGGAATATCCAAATCATTCAAGTTCCCTTCTTCTTCATTCAGATCATGATCATCCAAGCCAGGGACGGACCTTGGAAAAAATATTTGGGGGGGGCCAAATGTATACTCATTAACTAATTTTTATGAAAAAAATATTTGGGGGCCAAATGTATAAATTTTTGGACCAAATGCACAGAAAAAATACAATTTGCATGAAGTATTTGGGACAAAAAAAAATTTGGGGGGGGGGGGGCATGGCCCCCCATTGTACCAACAAATTAAAGGTCCGTCATTTATCCAAGCCATGGGGATCTTGATCTTCTCCAACTCCAACATCTTCCGAAAAATCTTCATATGTTGGTTCCACAATCCAATCATCATCCGACTCAATGTTATCAAAGTTATAATCAATTTGAAGAAACAACAATGCAAAAAAAAAAAAGAAGAAGAAGAAAGGAAAGTCCCTCCCAATGGCACAAATGAGTAAATAGATAGGGTTTCAATGTTTTTTAATTTGGGGAAGGTGATTTCTCCAAAATACCCTTCATTTCTTTTCTTTTTTTTCCAGTAACTGAGTCAACTCGGTAAATTCGCCGAGTTGACACAACGTGTCAACCGTTTCTACTCCAATTCCGTTCCTATTCCGTTTTGACTCGATTTTCAGCCAAAAAACATAGAAACAGTCATTTCTACGTTTTTACAACACTACTTATAATTATATTCAATCCTTGTGATTTTAAATGTAGTATAAACAGCACGATCTTTGACTCATCCATTATGTCACTAAGGGTATAAGAGTGCTGAGAATCAACCACATCATTGCCAAACAAGATTAAAAAGCCAAATCACCATGCAAAATATCAACTTGTCGTTTCACAATGAATTCTGTTTTCGTTTGTGAATATTTAGATCAAGTTCCTTATATCCATTTTATCAAGTTTCTTGTTTGAGTGAGTGAGTGAGTGAGAGTGTGTGGGGCAAAAATACTTAGATCAAATTCTTTATATCTATTTTGTGAAGTTCTCTCCAACCACATATGATGATGTATTCTGACAACACATGGTCATATCTGTGATCGGGGAACTTGATGTAATAGATATAAGAAACTTGATGTAAGTATGATCTCCTCTCTCTCTCTATATATAGATGATGATTAATGATACAAGTTACAGAGAGATCTGTCATAAACTTCAATATCAAGTGTCAACCATGAGAAAATCTCAGTGTGCTACTGAAAATAGAGTTTCAACAGCTGAGAAGGTGTGTGTACTGTGAAGAGGCCAATAAAGAAAGTAACAGATGTATTTGTTGTTTCTTGTTTCATAGGCTATATTTTCTTGGAAGATTTTAAAATGAAGGGATACGTTTTTTTGGTAAATTCATATTCTTATAAAATAAGTGATTTATATAAAGAGTTATGCAGGGAGTTATAATACTAAAGGTCACAAATGTTATGTCCTTCTCGATATAAAAATATGAGGTAACTACTATGTGGTGAAAGGTTGTGTTGATCGATGTTTAAGGAAAACCTATATACTATAAATGTTTAACTCTTTATGGAATAGTTATTTTAAATAACTATTGGCTAGTATTTAAGTTATATTAGTTTATAAGGATTTAAAAATATAGAATATATGTTATGGAATAAAATATTAGGCCCATATCCCATATATGGCCCAACAAGGAGCATATTGCATATCGGGATCTGCCTGTCATAAAGGAGGATCCAATCATATCAATCATAGTAAAGAGGCCGATATGGTTGTTGGGATATGCCGTAGAGGTTAATGAGACCGATATGATCTGATCTCGAATCAATCATATTAATGAGGCCGATACGATTCCACCTAAGGTACACTCTATAAATAGGAGTTAAACCCTAAAGGTACAGATCATCTTCTAAGCTCTCTCTCAATTGCATATATTGCACACAGAGCACACACACCACCCCCTTTGGCTAAACGCCTCCAGTAAACCTCGAACTACGTGGACTTTGATCCCTTGTCAGGGTACGTAGGCCCTAGGTATCACACCTAGGTCAAGTCCCTGTGCTTTGTGATCTCCAATCCTCTCGGGTATCTCATCCATAGATGCTTGGGAGAACATCCTAGCCCACATAGGGCTAGAGATTTATGTTCTATGACCGAACATTGGCGCCGTCCGTGGGGAATCGGTAAATTTCTGATTCCCATGACCGAAGAAGGTTAATGATTCAAATAAACTCGTTTCTGAAAATCATGTCGAATTAAGACATGTAGAATTCAGGGTAATGAAACTCGTTTTCGAAAATCATGTACAAATAAAACATGTAGGAATCGAGGTACATAAACCCGTTTAGAAAATCATGTCGAATTAAAACATGTAGAATTCAGGTAATGAAACTCGTTTTCGAAAATCATGTACAAATAAAACATGTAGGAAATGTCAAAGCTAAACATGTAGGAATCCGAGGTACATAAACTTGTTTCCGAAAATTGTGTCGAAACTAAACATGTAGAATTCAGGGTAATGAAACTCGTTTTCGAAAATCATGTACAAGCTAAACATGTAGGAGTATGAGGTATATAAACCCGGTTCCGAAAATCATGTCAAAGCTAAACATGTAGAATTCAGGGTAAAGAAACCCGTCTTCGAAAATCATGTCTAGTTTAAACACGTAGGAGTATGAGGTACATAGACTCGTTTCCAAAAATCATGTCAAAGCTAAACATGTAGAATTCAGGGTAAAGAAACCTGTTTTTGAAAATCATGTACAAATAAAACATGTAGGAATCCGAGGTGCATAAACCCGTTTCCAAAAATCATGTCGAAGGAAAACATGTATAAATTCAGGGTAATGAAACTCGTTTTCGAAAATCATGTCCTGTTTAAACGTGTTAGAATTCTGAGTAAACAAATCCGTCTTTGAAAATCACATCCAATTTAAACATGCGTGAATCTGAGGTGTACAAACCCGCTTTCATGAATCATGCCAAGTCTATTTTATACGATTAAATCCGCACTCTTTAATTGGATCTCGGATAAATTGTCGGAGGAGGACCCGATTAAACCGAATCTGGTTAAAATCAGGGAAAGTATGAAGATCCCGATTAAACCAAATCTGGTTGAAATCAAGGAAAGTCCTTTATTGGATTATTTGCGACGACAAAGCCGCCAAATTTATTTGAATGATTGAATTTGGGTAAACAAACTCGTTTTCAAAAATCATAAATCCGAAATCTCGGTATTAAAGTATATCAATCGGGAATCTCGGTGATAAAGTATATCAATCTGGAATCTCGGTGATAAAGTAAATAACCCAGAATCTCGGTATTAAAGTATATCAATCCGAAATCTCGGTATTAAAGTATATCAATCGGGAATCTCGGTGATAAAGTATATCAATCTGGAATCTCGGTGATAAAGTAAATAACCCAGAATCTCGGTATTAAAGTATATCAATCCGGAATCTCGGTATTAAAGTATATCAATCCGGAATCTCGGTATTAAAGTATATCAATCCGGAATCTCTGGTCAACACGCACGGAATCCCAACAATCGCCAGCACCTCGTCCGGATTTGAAAAGCAACACATCCTGGCAGCTCAGAAACCTGAACTACCAGGCTGGGGGCAATAGAGGGGACAACGATTTGTTAAGTGGAAAAGCGTGTTATCAAAAACCGTCATTGATGCAAACCGGAAAATTTAATGCAAGCTCGGACAAGTATCCGAAATGAGCACGTTGAACGGTTTGCACAAACAGTAAGTATTTTCCATTTATTGTGATTTGCTTACATGTTATTAAATGCAGAATATAAACCGGACAATTAGCCGGGAAAATTGCTACGAAAGCAAAGACAGTTCGGGGATCTCGGAAAGCGATCAATTAATCTCGACGACTCGAGAGACGAACTACCGAGCTTGGGGGCAAGCTGTTATGAAATAAAATATTAGGCCCATATCCCATATATGGCCCAACAAGGAGCATATTGCATATCGGGATCTGCTGTCATAAAGGAGGATCCAATCATATCAATCATAGTAAAGAGGCCGATATGGTTGTTGGGATATGCCTACGAGGTTAATGAGACTGATATGATCTGATCTCGGATCAATCATATTAATGAGGCCGATACGATTCCACCTAAGGTACACTCTATAAATAGGAGTTAAACCCCAAAGGTACAGATCATCTTCTAAGCTCTCTCTCAATTGCATATACCGCACAGAGCACACACACCACCCCCTTTGGCTAAACGCCTCCAGTAAACCTCGAACTACGTGGACTTTGATCCCTCGTCAGGGTACGTAGGCCCTAGGTATCGCACCTAGGTCAAGTCCTTGTGCTTTGTGATCTCCAATCCTCTCGGGTATCTCATCCATAGATGCTTGGGAGAGAGCTATTTGATCCTACATCGACATCCTAGCCCACATAGGGCTAGAGATTTATGTTCTATGACCGAACAATATAGTTAATGACTTTTAATTGAAGAGGGTGTTGGTCACTTTAAGAGGCACCACTCCAAAACATCAATTCATAATATATAAATACTATACGCCATCACTTCATTTGATTAAATTTGAGCTACCTGGTGTTTCTGCGGGTCTTCTATTATTCTTTGCGGTGGAGAACTGATGCGAGGTTGGAAGTGATGATAACATGGAGAGATTTGTTTTTGTGATGATCGTTGCTTTCTTGCTTTTCAACTTCAAGCTTTTTCTTCCATGGCGCTCTCTTTTACTTCCAATTCTAACTCTCATCTTCAAAGGCGATGTCTCTCCTTAATAAACTTTCAAAAAGAGAGACATGCAGACCTAATCACAAAGCAGGAAACTTGATCCCACAGCACAAGTACCCTCCTCAAACCCACAATGATAAATCCATGTAAGTGTACCTAACACTCTAAAATATTTTTTAGATACGTCCAATTTTTTAAATTAATTTGTTATACATCTAACACCCTAAAATATTTTTTAAGACGTCCCCAACACTCTTAAATATTTTTATGACTTGGTGCTAGATGCACCAAAAAATATTTTAGAATGCTAGAGACCTCTAAAAAAATTACTTCAAGATAATGAGTACACACAAAATATTTTAAGGTGCTAGGCACCCTTAAAAAATACGTGTAGTGTAATCAGTATCTTAAAGTATTTTATGATGCACCCAGTAATTTAAAGTATTTTTCCAATGCATGGAACACCCCCAAAGTAATTTTTGTGCTCACTTTACTATTTAGATAATTTAGAGTGTTGGATACATTTAAAAAAAAAAAACTTTAAAGATTTAGATGCAATAAAAAAATAATTTATAGTATTGGACACATTTAAAAAAAATATTTTAAATGTTAGATGCCCCACAAAATAATTCAAGAACTTAAATGTACCAGAAAAAATCCTTTAAAGTGACTTAACTCAAAAAATAAATTCAAAACATTAGATACACCTGAAAATGCTTTATATACTTGAAACATAATTCAGGGCCACCTCAACCCTAAAAGATAATGAGTCATTAATCGATGTTGTTGTAGTTATGGTACTAGTATGAACCGTCCTTGATTGACGAGCATGAACCCTAAGGGCCCGTTTGGTTCAGGGAACATTTAAGGAGTGAAATGAACTTAAAGAAGGGAAAGGAATGGAAAGGAAGATTGAGAGAGAGAGAACTTTAAAAGTTGAGCTGTTCGGTAGACACGAGAATATAAGTAAATTGAGGGAAGATAAATTGTTTGGTAAGAAGAATTGGGTGTTGGTTAAGTGGAAAGGTTAGGTAAAATTCCCTTAATGCCCCCCAGAAAAAAAGGCTGAGAACGTTTTTCTTTTTTTGTTTGTCTTGCCAATTGTACAGAAACAGAGGCAAATCGAATTGCGTGTTCGAGGAGAAAGGAAATTGGTGGAGAGCTCAATTTGGTTTGAAACCGCGATGATCATAACGGCTGCCGGAGGTGCGAAGGACGCCAGACTGACATGGAAGGAAAAAGAGGGGGACAACACCAAATGAATCAATCTTGTGCGGACACGAATTTTGGAAGAGGAATAGGAAGGAAATTTGTGAACATAGAACCCAGGTGCTGGTTAGATAGGGGAAAAACGAAATTTCAAATTTGTCAGTGCTAAACCCTTGAAATTGTGAAGTGGATGAAATAAAATGACAACGTTGGTAAGAAAAAACAGAGTTGCGTAAAAGTAAATAACGAAAAGGACTGGAATGTGTGATGTAACAATTAATCAGAACATTGGAGCTTGAATATGAGAATAACCAAACTGACCTCTTTGAAAGTGGGTACAGAATCTGATAAACTTGAGGTGAAATGCAAGAAACTATCGTAGCAGGCAAAAAAAAAAGGATATATTTGGAGAAGTTGACAAGCCCATGATTATAGTTGATAATTGAGCAAGTTAATAACCACTGAGGTATAAAAAATGCATATCACAGTCTATGGTTGTACAAAAGGTGATTGCAAGTGCACAAAAGGTGGTTGTACAATTCATCCAAATGATTAAAATCCTATGAAGAAAAACATAACCAGCAAACACTAGAATAATAAACACATTGACACCAACTACAGCTAACTAATACATTAATAGTAACTTCATTATCAAATTCATTATTTACACTATTATGTTCGACTCTGTTTTGCTTTTTACATGGACAAGGTTTAGTAATTTGATTATATCTCTCAAACCATAGATCCGATTGTTGTGAAACCTTTTTCATATAAAACTAGACTCCTAATGCGTCACACAGACACTAAAAGAAAGCTCAAAGGAGTTCAGACGAAAGAGATATAAATTTCGGAAGTTGACTTTAAAATTCTCGCGTCATATCAGACAGTTTAGTAATTTGGATGACTTGGTTCGAACAAAGTTGACAAGTTCGAACGAAGTTGACATGTTCGAACAAAGTTGATAAGTTCGAACGTAACACTCACCTAAAAGAGTCTGAGTTCGAACGCATAAACTGACAGTAGCTAAAACCGTGCTGCAATTAATTTCAACATATTGGAGGAAAAGGCTGGTCACGAGGAATGAAAATAAGTAGCAGAAATTGAAAGTTGTGAAACTAATAAAGATTTATTACTGCTTTTGCAATTTTCGTTGACAATTAAATCTTCTTTCATAGTTTCATTGTTCACATCGATCACTCTTTGCTAGCTATTTCTTTGTGATTTCTTCATTCCTCATACCACCATGAGAGAGTTTGAACCAGAGCACCAACACCTTTTTGCATCTCCAACAAGCCACCACTTTTGTCCTCCTCACTATCATCATTGGGAACGAGAAGGCCAGAGAGCTGAGTTTGGAGTTGTGACTGCGTCTTTAGAGGGAGAGCGATTTGGGGACGAAGAACAGAGCAGCTGAGAGAGACCACCTTTAAACAGGCTTTTTTGTCCCATCAATTCACTATCCCGGGAAGACTTTTGAGATCCCGCTATTTTGGATGGGATGTCAATTTCCCACGTTTGTGAGAGCTTGGAGCTAGGCGGGAATGAGCGTTGACGGAACTCTGCGCGCCAAACGTGTTTTGGCTGTGGGAACTCTATTAATTTATCATTCTCTCCCGTCAATTCCCTATACCAAACGGGACCTAATTAGCATTCATTTGACCACTCCTTGGTAGGTGATGGTAGGATTACGTGATCCTGACGGGATCTTTTAGGGCCAATTGTACAAAGCTTACGTGTTCTCTGACGTTTACCGTCTTGTGGATGACCCGCGTAGAGTACAAGAAACTTCCATTGTTTTTTTAGAAGGAAATTTTATCTGAGAATCAATTTCCTCCTTCTCACCTGTCTCCGAAAGATTTTCATCAAACCCAATGGGAAGAGTCGGATTGTTCGATCTGGAGAAGCACTTTGCCTTCTATGGTGCATACCACAGCAATCCAATTAATATCGCGATTCACGTCTTGTTTGTATGGCCAATCTTCGCCACTTCCCTGATTCTTCTGTACTTCACGCCTCCGCTTTTCAAAACACCTGAACTAGGGCTCGATTATGGCCTCGTCTTCAATTACGGCTTCTTGTTTGCTGCTATTTATGCCTTGTTCTATGTCTCCTTGGATTACAAAGCTGGCTCTTTCGCGGCTTTGCTCTGTTTGTTCTGTTGGGCCGGTTCCAGCATTCTTGCTCAGAGGCTCGGGTTTTCTCTTGCGTGGAAGGTATGGATTACCTTTTCAACCGATTGAAGGATATGCTTTATACCTTTATTTAATTGCCTTGCAAATACTGGAAAACGACGGATTTTGTTTGGAACTATTGGTTGTGACATCAGTTTTGCGTTAATAATCTTCTCTCTATTCAGACCAATCATTGATTATTTTCCTGCCATCCTGTAGTTGATGGCTATGTTTGACAGTAATAATACTGATTCGGCTTCAGTTGCTGCGGTGTAATGAGTTCCAGAAGAAAGTTTTTCTTTCTGATCTTTCTTGTGAAGCCTGTGAAGTCAACCCTTTTGCTTCATTCTTGATAAATATGAATTTGTGATCGTTACACATAAAACCTTAGTAGCTGGTCAGGTTTAGAAATTACAATAGCTCACGGTCCTAGAACTTGCCTTTGGATTCAACCCACCTATTTCTTTCGCTCTCCTCTATCTTCCTTGACACATATATTTATCGAGCATATCACTCACACATAGACACACATGGGATAATGAATCATGTTTCTCCATGTTTTCCTTATTATGCCAATTTTTTCGTGCTCTCTTTTATCAAACAACCATATATTCCTGGCGTCTATTTCCCCCTATTTTGAAGATTAAAACTCCTGTGTTTCCTATGTTTGAACTGAATCTATATCTATTGTGTAGATGGCTTTCGTTTCTATTTGGTGCATAGCTGAGGATTTATTCGTTTGGCACTAGATATTCATCAGATGTTACCTTCCTAATTTTTACGCCACCTAGTGGGATAAAGCTTCTTGTTGTTACCTTCCTGATCTCTAATATGCTGCTTTTCTTTTCTTTTCTCAATTCGTATATCACTAGGATGTATTGTGCTGTAGCATCTTAGAGGGGTGGGAATAGTGAGAACGAGAACAGATTATGTATGAATTTCAAGTTGTTCTGTCATCTTAATTCCTTGTTTATTTATTCTTTCATAAGACTCCATGGAATTACCTCACTAGAATTTTCATTGATGAGGTAGAGATCAAACTGGTTCTTGCTATTTCACTGGGAAGATTCTTGGGTATGTTTGGTTTGAGGGAAGGGAAGGGGAGGGGAGGGGAGGGAAAAAAAAGGAGGGGAGGAGAAATTTTTTACAAAATTGAGTGTAGTGGGGCCCACAAGTTTTCCTTTCCCCTCCTCTTTTTTCTCTCCCCTCCCCTCAAACCAAACATACCCTTAAGGAATTAATTGCTTCAGCCTTCATGCAATGATTTCTCTACTCCATCCTGCTTACCTATGACAATATTTAAATCTGAGCCAACAAGAATGGTAGAACATTGATTATTCTTTTGCTCACTTAAGAAGCATGCAGAAGTGAGAATTGACACAATGTTATAAGAAAATAAGTATTATTGACAGTAGCTCTTTGACTTCCATGGTATTGTGTATTTTTTTTAACTGAGAGAACTATAAGCAAGAGCCCACTACCACGTTTGTACTTGTACAATAAGCAACGGGATTGCTCGAAAGCATTGTGGTCATTTTTGTAGAGAATATTGATTACTACTCTCTAGTTTGTAAAGGCTACACACCTATATCTGAGAATGAAAGACACAGGGCTAGAACTGTCATATCAAGTGGCATTGTTGAGCATAAATTTCTTTAATGCCAATGCATGTTCTTTCCTTTTCATGAAAACTTAAGGGAAGAGCAGCCTCATGAAGAGAGACACCTATCTTTCAAACCTGTTTTGGCATAGTGAAAGCTATTTTGTCCTGTGAACAAAATTTTGACTCTATGCCTGACATCTATCTTTCAGGTTGTGCTTGCAGCTCAGCTGCTTTGTTGGACTGGGCAGTTTATTGGTCATGGCGTGTTTGAGGTGAATGACTTATTTTATTGCTAATAAATCATGGTTCAGGGTTTGCGCGCTGCAATTATGCTAACATGTCCGATCATTTTTATGTTAGAAACGTGCACCAGCTCTCTTGGACAATCTTACTCAAGCTTTTCTAATGGCCCCCTTTTTTGTGTTGCTTGAGGTATTTGAATTCTTTCAAACCAGTCCTCTTGATTTGTGAGAGGAGTAAACAAAATAGACTTACTGTTATTCACTGTTACAGGTGTTCCAATCACTCTTCGGATATGAGCCATATCCAGGGTTTCACACAAGGGTGAAGGCGAAAATAAGAGCTGAGATCAAGGAATGGCAGGACAAGAAAGGAAAGAAACTTTCTTAGCTTCAGCAAGATATCAAATGATTTACTGAGGCCATTATAGATTTATGGTATATACTTCTCTGTATACTAAAGAAAAATTATCTTAGTTTTGTTTGTTACTGAGTATTCAGTGTGGTTGGGCGCATTGTGTGATGTTTATCAGTACAAACGAGCTTTCCTCCTGTTGAATACCCTTTTACTCAAATATATGATCATTTGTGCTTGCAAAATGATCCATTTGATCTCTCTTCTTTATATTCCTCTCTTTTTGCTTTTGCCTTTTCCAGTTGGATCTGTATTTGGAAATTTTCTATGTCTTCCTTTCAAGTTTAGTGATGTGTTACTGCATGTGCTGATGTGCCCCTTCAACTCAGTCAATAATGAGGCCACCAGATTAGCAAGACTTGGAAAGGCCCTAGCACTTTGGGACCGTCCTGCTAATTTTGGTAACCCATTATTTGAAGCTTTGTAAATGACTTTTCCATACATATATGCATGTCATGCATTGAGCATTTGTTCAGCCTTGCTTTTTCAATAAAAGAATTTTATACTTCTCAGATATAAGTCATTTTGTAAGAGTTTTTGAAGCATTATCTATTCCCTATTAAAATTATCCTTCTTCTCAATTTTCAATTGAGATAGAAGTAGATGTTTTTCAAATTAATACTTCCTCCAATACTTAATATAAGACATATTTGGGGAGTTGACTGTGGTCCTAAATATAAGATATATTTTTTATATTTGTCAATCTTTTCCTCATTCACCCCTATTAATGCCCCTTCAACAATAATACTCCCTCCGATCTTAAAGATAAGACAAAGTTTATAGTGCAAATTGAACTACAAATTTGGTCATATAATTAAAACCGGATGTAGTAATAATTTTGATTGCGTTGACTACTTTTACAACGGACCTTTAGATGTAACAGCTTGTGGGTGCATTGACATTAATGATGAGGTGTATCACTAAGGTCTATGTGAGTTTTTGAAATAATATAAAAAAACACTTGATCTTGACAAAATAATCTCTCTTGTATAGTGCCAAATCATAATCTAAACACTCTTACCTAACATCACAAAGTCATATAATTCTATGATGTTGGGGACATCAAGAAAAATGTTTTTCTAAACAACTCATAAAATCATTCAGGTTTACTGCCTCTTTTTGACATGTTGATAGTCTAGGTTAAGAATTTATTCCCTTAATTACAGAAATTGTTAACCCATCATGATATTCACCCTTTTTAAGGTATGTAAACTAGCTTAAGTAAGCGAAGGCGGTTACAATTGACTTTTCCTGATCATGAGTCAAAATATCATGGCCGCTGCGTAACAAAAATAAGGAAAAAAACACAAAAAGTTCAACTTTTTTTTAATGCTCTTGATCTTTGAATCTAAGGTTCAAGTTGTTGAATATCGAGATTCATGAATATAATTCACCTAATTAATAGATTGTAAAATAAATTACAAAACAACAGCTGAAATCTTCAAATATAAATGCATTGTGTGTTCATACAAAAGAGGAACCTCTCATTTTCTCTTTCCCCATTCTCTCCCATTCTTTTTTTAAAACCATTGAATCAATATTTGAATGGTTCTGATTTGATCTTTTATAAAATTATTATTAAAATATTTGTATGTAGATACAAATAAAGTTTATTTGTATATTATTTTTTATTTATCTTAAAAAGAAATAAATATGTAAAATATGAAAACCACACAAATAAAAATGTTCGATACACAATGAACCATGGTAAAATAAAAAGACACAATGAACCAAATCCAAGAAGTGGGCTATAAAAGAGGAGCAAGCTACCTTACATTTCATGTTCCTTTCTCTAATCTCTTCAAACGCCTAAGGGCCTTCCTTTTTCCATCTGTTCTTTTCTGCATATATTTCTGGCGTTCATACTCTCTTTTATCAAACAACCATATATTTCTGGCGCCTATTTTCCCCCTTTTTGAGGACTAAAACTCCTGCGTTTCCTATGTTTGAACTAAATCTATATCTGTTGTGTAGATGACTTCTGTTTCTGTTTGGTGCATAGCTGAGGATTTATTCGTTTGGCACTAGATATTCATCAGATGTTACCTTCCTAACTTTTATCGTGCACCCAGTGTGATAAGGCTTCTTGTTGTTACCTTCCTGATCTCTAATATGCTGCTTTTCTTTTCTTTTCTCAATTCGTTTATCACTAGGATGTATTGTGCAGTAGCATCTTAGAGGGGTGGGAATAGTAAGAACGAGAACAGATTTATGTATGAATTTCAAGTTGTTCTGTCATCTTCCTTGTTTAGTTTCTTTCATAACACTCCATGGAATTACCTCACTAGCATTTTCATTGATGAGGCAGAGACTAAACTGGTTGTTGTTATTTCACTGGGGAGATTGTTAGGAATTAATTGCTTCAGCCTTCATGCAATGATTTCTCTACTCCATCCTGCTTACCTATGACAATATTTAAATCTGAGCCAACAAGAATGGTAGAATATTGGCAACTCTTTTGCTCACTTAAGAAGCATGAAAAAGTGAGAAGTGACACTAGGTAATAAAAAAATAAGTACTATTGACAGTAGCTCTTTGACTTCCATGGTATTGGGTATTCTTTTTAACTGAGAGAACTATAAGCAAGAGCCCACTACCACGTTTGTACTTGTACAATAAGCAACGGGATTGCTCGAAAGCATTGTGGTCATTTTTGTAGAGAATATTGATTACTACTCACTAGCTTTTAAAGGCAACACACCTATATCTGAGAATGAAAGACACAGGGAGCTAGAACTGTCATATCAAGTGACATTGTTGAGATTAAATTTCTTTAATGCCGATGCATGTTCTTTCCTTTTCAAGCAAAGTTAAGGGAAGAGCAGCCTCATGAAGAGAGACACCTATCTTTCAAACCTGTTTTGGCATAGTGAAAGCTATTTTGTCCTTTGAACAAAATTTTAACTCTATACCTGACATCTATCCTTCAGGTTGTGCTTGCGGCTCAGCTGTATTGTTGGACTGGGCAGTTTATTGTTCATGGCGTGTTTGAGGTGAATGACTTATTTTATTGCCAATAAAACATGGTTCAGGGTTTGCGCACTGCAATTATGCTAACATGTTCGATCATTTTTATGTTAGAAACGTGCACCGGCTCTCTTGGACAATCTTACTCAAGCTTTTCTAATGGCCCCCTTCTTTGTGTTGCTTGAGGTATTTGAATTCTTTCAAACCAGTCCTCTTGATTTGTGAGAGGAGTAAACAAAGTAGACTTACTGTTATTCACTGTTACAGGTGTTCCAATCACTCTTCGGATATAAGCCATATCCAGGGTTTCACACAAGAGTGAAGGCGAAAATAGGAGCTGAGATCAAGGAATGGCAGGACAAGAAAGGAAAGAAACTTTCTTAGCTTCAGCAAGATATCAAATGATTTACTGATGCCATTATAGATTTATGGTGTATACTTCTCTGTAAACTAAAGAAAAAGTATTTTGTGTACTTTTGTTTGTAATTTAGTATTCACACTTCACAATGTGGTTGGGCGCATTGTGTAATGTTTATCAGTACAAACGAGCTTTCCTCCTGTTGAATACCCTTTTACTCAAATATATGATCATTTGTGCTTGCAAAATGATCCATTTGATCTCTCTTCTTTATATTCCTCTCTTTTTGCTTTTACCTTTTCCAGTTGGATCTGTATTTGGGAATTTTCTATTTCTTCCTTTCAAGTTTAGTGATGTATTACTGCATGTGTTGATGTGCCCCTTCAACTCAGTCAATAATGAGGCCACCAGTTTAACAAGACTTTTGTATTTCCCTAATCCCTAATGAGGAGTGAAAAAGACCATTCTGAATTAGGTCTATTACGAAATTATGAGATTCTCCACCAACCAAATTAGTGACCAAGTATTAAGTTAGAAAGAGATTCTATGATGTTGGGGACAACCAGAAAAATGTTTTTCGAAACAACTCGTGGATCCATTCAATTCTATGTTAAAGGTTTACTGCCGCTTTTTGACATTTTGATAGTCTAGGTTAAGAATTTATTTCCTAAATTACTTAAATTGTTATCCCATCATGCTATTCACCATTTTAAGGTATGTATACTAGCTTAAGCAAGTGAAGGCGGTTACAATTGACTTTTCCTCATCCTGAATCAAAATATCATGGCCGTTGCGTAACAAAAATAAGGGAAAAAACACATAAAAGTTCAACTTTTTTTTAATGCTCTTGATCTCTGAATTCAATATTCAAGTTGTTGAATTTCGAGGTTCATGAATGTAATTCACTCAATTAATGAATTGTAAAATAAATTATAAAACGATAGCTGAAATCTTCAAATATAAATGCATTGCGTGTTCAGACCGGAAGAGGTAGCTCTCATTTTCCCTTTCCCCATTCTCTCCCCTCTTCTTCCTTTTTTAAAACCATTAAATCAATATTTGAATGGTTCATATTTGATGCTTTATAAAATTATTCTTAAAATATTCATATGTAGATACAAATGAAGTTTTTATGTATATTATTTTTTATTTATTTTAAAAAGAAATAAATATGTAAAATATGAAAACCACACAAATAAAATGATCAAGACACAAAGAATCATGGTAAAATAAAAGGACACAATGAACCAAATCCAAACGTATTATGACATTAAGTTAAAGAAGTGGGCCATAAAAGAGGAGCAAGCTGCCTTACATATCATGTTCCTTTCTCTAATCTCTCCAAACGCCTAAGGGCCTTCTTTTTCCCTCTGTTCTTTCCTCCATATGAATACCATTTCCTTCCATCCTTCAAGCTCCTAACTTTTCACTTTTGTCTTCCCTCCATCTCTCTTAGACCACCAGATTCTGTATATAATAAACCTGTTAAAAGAGTCTCTGAATCAGAGCTTTTTCATTAAGATGGAGAACATTTCTGTGCTGTCCAACAAGGAAGAAGGTCAGATTAATTTGCCTCCTGGCTTTCGGTTTCACCCAACAAATGAAGAGCTACTAACTTATTATCTGTACAAGAAGACCAATAATGCCAACTTCTCTGCTATAGCCATTGCAGAAGTGGATATACAAAAGTTTCAGCCTTGGGATTTGCCGAGTAAGTAAACTTTTCTGAACCCATTCGATCTGGTTCTCTTCAGAAATTGGATGCTTTGATTTGATGAGTTTTTGTTTTGTAAGGAAAGCGAAAATGGGAGAGGATGAGTGGTATTTTTTCTGCCTGAGAGACAGAAAACACCAAACTGGTTTGAGAACCAACAGAGCCACTGAAGTTGGGTACTGGAAATCTACAGGGAAAGATGTGGAGATTTACAGAGGAAAATGCCTGATAGGGAAGAAGAAAACTCTGGTTTTCTACCTGGGAAGAGCACCAACTGGAGAAAAAAACCAACGGGGTCGTGCATGAATACAGATTAGATGGAAACTTCCCTGTCCACAACTGCAATTATGCTAACATGTTCAATCATTTTTATGTTAAGAAACGTGCACCGGCTCTCTTGGACAATCTTACTCTTTTCTAATGGCCCCTTTCTTTGTGTTGCTTGAGGTATTTGTTTGCTGAATTCTTTCAAACCAGTCCTCTTGATTTGTGAGAGGAGTAAACAAAGTAGACTTACTGTTATTCATTGTTACAGGTGTTCCCATCACTCTTCGGATATGAGCCATATCCAGGGTTTCCACAAGGGTGAAGGCGAAAATAGGAGCTGAGATCAAGGAATGGCAGGACAAGAAAGGAAAGAAACTTTCTTAGCTTCAGCAAGATATCAATTGATTTACTGATGCCATTTAGATTTATGGCATATACTTCTCAGTAAACTAAAGAAAAAGTATTTTGTGTACTTTTGTTTGAAATTTAGTATTCAATGTGGTTGGGCGCATTTTGTAATGTTTATCAGTACAAACGAGCTTTCCTCCTGTTGACTACCCTTTTACTCATATATATGATCCATTTGATCTCTCTTCTTTATATTCCTCTCTTTTTGCTTTTGCCTTTTCCAGTTGGATCTGTATTTGGAAATTTTCTATTTCTTCCTTTCAAGTTTAGTGATGTATAACTGCATGTGTTGTTGTGCCCCTTCAACTCAGTCAATAATGAGACTTTTGTATTTCCCTAATCCCTAAGCTTCACATGAGGAGTGAAAAAGACCATTCCGAATTAGGTCTATTATGAGATTCTCCGCCAACCCAAATTAGTGACCAAAGTATTGAGTTAGAAAGAGAACCAAACTAGTTGGCCAGGCCTTGCCTTGAATCCATGGTTTGAAAAGTAAGACGGAAAAGGGGGTGGGTCTTAGTTTCACTTATGCTCAAAATAAAAACTTAATAAAAAGTAGTTGTCTCCGCTCGCAAAATAAGTTTCATTGCGAACATAATAACACAACAATACTATTTTTTTTCAATAAAATGACACCATATGGCAACAAATGGTTTGAAAATATATTGGCTTTTGGAAGAATGTAGATGCTTCAATTACAACGGGCAATCAGTGGCCTCATTTTGTAGTGGCCTTATTAGAGATGATAAAGGACAGTGGATTATGGGTTTTAAAAAGGCACTTGGCCTATATCTAGTCATCATGACTAAAGTCTTGGCGATCAAGACAGGTCTTGAAGTATGTCAGTCGATGAACATGAAGGATATACAAATGTTCTCATATTCACTTGAAGTTATCAAAATTTTTCTTAGAGATAGTGTTGATGGTCATCCATAGATTGAATAAACCAGTTAGCTTTTATGTGATGATTGCTCTGTGGAGGGACGTCATGCTCACGGGAAAATATTAATGTGTGCAGATAAGCTTGCTAGAGAGGCTTATTCTGATAATCCCCATATACTTTTCCTCCCATAAGTGCAAGAGTCATGTCAATCAGAGTTTTGGAAGCATATGCCTTTTGATGTAGAGGGATCTCCCCATGTGGGTAGTGCTATTTATTAGGTTCAATTTCAAGCTATGCTTGCCACACGTGTGCGTGCGGTTCAATTTCAAGCTATGCTTGCCGTGTGTATGTGCGCACGCGCGTGTTTGGCTTTCTCATAGGGTCAATTTTCATAGTTCTTTTTCAATTTTTTTTGTTGACTAAAAAACTGTCTGATTTTCAAAAATCCATTCTGGCCCTCGATCTAATTCTAAGTTTTGTTTTAATGGCAGCTCAACTCAAATCCAACCCCTCAACTCAAGCCTTTGTTTGGCTAAGTGTTTCAAGGGCGCTGGAGACAAAAAAATAATAATAAAAATCACAGTGGAAATATCAATTGAAAAAAAAAACCTGGTTAGAGATGTTTGGGTTAGCTTTTTCCTAATTAGGCTTTTGCGAAAAAACTTCATTATTTCAAAAGCTCAATCTTAAAGTGTTGTGTAGCCAGCATTGACGTGACGGTGTGAAAGGGGTTGTTTTTTTAAAACAAAATTGAGGGAGTTGAGGGTATTTAATACCCTTTGCCCTTTATTAAATGGTGGGGTCAGCACATGCCCCACCATTTAATGAAATGTTTTTTCTTAAAAAAAATACAAATTTCGTTTTCTCTTTTTTTTCTCCGTTTTTTATATCTTTTTTTAATAATTTTTTATTATATTTATATGATTATAATATGTCCACTTGGAATAATAACCTTATTTATTACCATCAAACTTCGTTGATTATTTATACTTTTATCTTTAATTATCACAATATGAAAAACTAATACATGTTTTTGTGTGTGTTGTATTCAATAAAATTAATGTTCTTTTTAGTCATTTTACATCTTAACTGAATTTTTTTAATAATAATCCAAACACATTTTTTTTTAAAAAGCCACTTCTACCACTGCTAATCTAAACACAAATGTGACTTTTAAAACACTCTATTCACATTTCTCAATTCCCTCATTCCTTATACTATATGGTTATTGTTAAAAGAATATCAAGAGGGGTAAATTAAAAAATAATTTATAAATATGAAAATTTTGTCTTATATTTAGGACCAAGATAACTCTCTAAATATATCTTATATTAATGATTAGAAGGAGTATAAGATACATTTACCTAATTTAATTAATTAAGAAACTTAGTTAATATAACATGTATTTTCTAAAATACATTAGTCATTTTCCTTAATTCCTTTGTTCACTCTCCTCCTTAATTGTTGTTGAGAGAGCATCAATTGAGTGTTGAGAGAGCATCAATTGAGGTAAATTAGGAAAAAACAACAAATATTTTTTTTATTTAAAAAAGCCTTATATTTAAGATCTAACTTCCCAAACGTGTTTTTATATAAAGGACTGAGGGAGTAATTTTTACCGGTTCCATGAAGAGGCAGAGCCTCTCAGCTCTATTAATCCAAGTTTAAAACGAAAGGATTGGTGCAAGCATAAAGGATATGTTTCAGTGCTCTAATAGGTCTTTGCGTTCCCTCTACTTTTTATCTATCGATTTTCATCAATTTGAAAGAGATAGACAAAATATGAGGCCAGTCATCAAGCAAGTTTCATACATTTGAATATATTGGGAATGTGGAATTCTGACCGTTGGCTACGTGTTAGAGGGAATAAGGAAATGAAATATTGGGAGAGTTTACCAGTTAATTAGGAACTTTTTTATGCAACCATTGCGAATGAAGAGAGTGCCTGTTTGAATTAGCAGTGAAAGCTGTTTTTCCAACGTGATTTACGATAAACCAGGAAAGTATGTGAGATGAGTTTTGTCTCGGCTTATAACATTCGATTATGACCATATATATGATGGTAGTATAACTATGAGAAACTTGTGTTTTGTGTGATGGGTATTTGGTGGTTCATAATGATTTTTTTGCTCGAAGGTGGTTCATAATGATTCAAAGATTTAAAAACTTATTGTGTTATTTCCTCCGGTCCATGATATTCCCTCCGCTCCTATTTATAAAAGTTTGATAATCGAATTACATGGTTTAAGAAAGTGGTTAAAATTAGTTAAACATAATAAGTATATCTGGAGATAAACTTTCTTTCCAAGTATGCTCTTATTTATAAGGTGCAAGTAAGAGAGATAAATAAAGTAAATACGGTATAAGTATAACTAACCCTTTAATTCATGTAATATATATAATTAATGAGAGGCACAAATGAAAAAAAAAAAAACTCATTAAATGTTGAGACAATTCTTGTTGGGCTCTTTTTAAAAAGACAAAGACAATTCACTTTTTGGCTCTTATAAAAGGACCGAAAGGAGTATAAGTCACTTTAATCAATTCATCATAACCAAAAAATGGTAGTTGACTCATTAAATTTGTCCTAAATCGGAAAAAATTTATAGTTTTACCCATATTAAATGAGATTTTAAATGTGAGAGAGAAATACAATAAGGAATATTTAAATATTAATTACTCGAACAAAATTGACAAAAAAATATTAATTGATCCCCAATTGACTTATATTGTGAACCAAATTATTAATGCAGAAGTGACTTACATTAAGGGTCGGAAGGAATATAAGTCACTTTAACTAAATCATCAAAATCAAAAAATGATAGTTAACTTATTAAATAGGCTTCAAAATTGATTTTTTTTTCCCTCCAACTTTACACACATTGAATTAGGTTCCAAAAGAGAGAAAAATATAAAAAGTCACACAAAAGCATTGATCACATAAGCCGTGTTTATAAATAGGTATTTATTACTCTTCAAGCGGCTTATATTATAGAAAAATCTATTCTTTTAGAAATAAAGTATACTCCCTCCGGTCCTAATTATAAGAACTATTTACCAGAATTTGGAGAGATTAAGGAGAGAAGTTAAATTAGTTAATTATAATTATTTTCCAAAAATACCCCTGCTGAAAATTGAAAATTACATCAAAGCAAAATTAGTTGAATCTGTAGCCCACGCACTATACTCTCGCGATTTCTCCGAGCTTAACAGTCCAATAGTTTTTTTCTTTCTGGTTGTTAGTTTTGTAAAAATTTAGCGTATGAATGATTTTTTTTTTTTTTTGTAACTCATTCTATATACGAGTTGAGATCCAATTAGACAAATTGGGTAAATTAAATATACGCAACTCGTTCTATAAAATCTAACAACGAATTATTTTATAAAAAAACAGTATAATTGAGATGTATATGACATTAATGAGTTGCAAACATTATTTTCTTTATAGAATATATAGGTGTATTATTAAATTATTATTGTCTTTAATTATTATTGAAAAAGTAGCAATAAGTGTATTATAGGAAAAAAAAATTGACAAAAGTTAAAACTTAGTCTTATAATTAGGACCAAAATCAACTCAAAAATGTATTTCTATAATTAGGACCGGAGAGAGTATAATGGACAGAAGGAGTGTAATTTATACGTATGTATCTAGTACATTAGATAAATGAGTGCGAGGAGAGAAATGATTGGTGATCTCAAGGCTTGGAAAGTTCCATAGCACTTTGGGACTGTCCTGCTAATTTTGGTAACCCATAAGCTTTGTAAATGCCTTTTCCATACATATATGCAAGTCATTCGTTGAGCATTTGTTCAGCCTTGCTTTTTCCTAAAAGAATTTTATCCTCCTCAGATATAAGTAGATGTTTTTCAAATTAACATTTCCTCCGATACTTAATATAAAACATATTTAAGGAGTCGGCTATGGTCCTAAATATAAGACATATTTTGTAAATTTGTGAAGTTTTTTCCTAAATTACCCTTATTATTGTTCCTTCAACAATAATAAAGGAAGGGAAAGAATGAGGGAATTAATGAATATAACTAAAGTGTTTTTGAAAATACACGTTATATTAATTAATTTAACTAATTTTTTTAATCTAATCAAATAAATAAATTTGTATTATATTAAGTACGGGAGAGAGTATAATTTCTCATGTGTAAAGATAAAAACTAAAGGAGGTTTAAATAATTTTCATAATGCAATTGACTTTTTTAAGTCCTATGAGATAGCTAAAATGATTTATATTGAAGATATGAAAGAGTAAGTTAGAGCGAACACAAATTCTTCAAACATTTTGTATAAGGACAAGGACATTAGTAGATCTCTGAGCCTCTTCTCTTTCACTGATATTAGTCAAGTCTCTAAATCATAATGTTTTACTCTCTCTACAATCATGCCATATTATGATTGTGAACTATTGATGTATAATTCTTGAGCAAAAAAAAAAACTATTGATGTATAATCTTTTTTTTTTTTGTTGCCCACCCGGTTCACCAGAGCTTTGCTCTGACTAGTCCGGATCCGACCCGAGTCGCACACCTAGCTGTGGTATAATCATTTTATTTAATGGATATTGACTTTTTATATAAAAAAGACAGGAAAGAGTGTAGTATTATAAGCTTCGGTGATAAAGATTTGTTTTGATCAATTAGTATGTGATAATAATTTTGACTGTGTTGACTCCTTTTAATATGGACATAGATGTAACAGCTTGTGTGCATTGAGGTGTATCACTAATGTCTATGTGAGTGTTTTGAAATAACATTAAAAAAAGAAAACACTTGCGCTTCACAAAGTAATTTCTCTAACGTATTTATCTCTAAACACTCAGCTAACATCACAAAGTCATATGATGTTGTGGACAATGAGAAAAATGTTTTTCTAAACAACTCATGGATTCATTTAGTTCTATGTTAAAGGTTTACTGCTCCTTTTTGACATTTTGATAGTCTAGGTTAAGAATTTATTCCCTAAATTACTGAAATTATTATCCTATCATGCTATTCACCATTTTTAAGGTATGTATACTAGCTTAAGCAAGTGAAGGCGGTTACAATTAACTTTTCCTGACCTGAGTCAAAATATCACAGTCGTTGCGTAACAAAAATAAGGAAAAACACACACAAAAGTTCAACTTTTTTTAATGCTCTTGATCTCTAAATCCAAGGTTCAAGTTGTTGAATTTCGAGGTTCATGAATGTAATTCACCTAATTAATGGATTGTAAAATAAATTACAAAACGACGGCTGAAATCTTCAAATATAAATGCATTGCGTGTTCAGACCGGAAGAGGAACCTCTTCTTTTCCCTTTCCCCATTTTCTCCCCTCTTCTTCTTTTTTTAAAACCATTGAATCAATATTTGAATGATTCAGATTTGATCTTTTATAAAATTATTACTAAAATATTCATATGTAGATACAAATAAAGTTTTTATGTATATTATTTTTTATTTATCTTAATAACAAATAAATATGTAAAATATGAAAACCACACAAATAAAAATGTTCAAGACACAATGAATCATGGTAAAATAAAGAGACACAATGAACCAAATCCAAACTCATTATGACATAAAGTTAAAGAAGTGGGCTATAAAAGAGGAGCAAGCTACCTTACATTTTATCTTACATTTCATGTTCCTTTCTCTAATCTCTCCAAACGCCTAAGGGCCTTCTTTTTCCCTCTGTTCTTTTCTCCATATGAACACCATTTCCATCCATCCTTCAAGCTCCTAACTTTTCACTTTTGTCTTCCCTCCATCTCTCTCAGACCACCAGATTCTGTATATAATAAACCTGTTAAAAGAGTCTCTGAATCAGAGTTTTTTCATTAAGATGGAGAACATTTCTGTGTTGTCCAACAAGGAAGAAGGTCAGATTAATTTGCCTCCTGGCTTTCGGTTTCACCCAACAAATGAAGAGCTACTCATTTATTATCTGTACAAGAAGACCAATAATGCCAACTTCTCTGCTATAGCCATTGCAGAAGTGGATATACAAAAGTTTCAGCCTTGGGATTTGCCGTGTAAGTAAACTTTTCTGAACCCATTCGATCTGGTTCTCTCCAGAAATTGGGTGCTTTGATTTGATATGAGTTTTTGTTTTGTAGGGAAAGCGAAAATGGGAGAAGATGAGTGGTATTTTTTCTGCCTGAGAGACAAAAAATACCAAACTGGTTTGAGAACCAACAGAGCCACTGAAGCTGGGTACTGGAAATCCACAGGGAAAGATGTGGAGATTTACAGAGGAAAATGCCTGATAGGGAAGAAGAAAACTCTGGTTTTCTACCTGGGAAGAGCACCAACTGGAGAAAAAACCAACTGGGTCATGCATGAATACAGATTAGATGGAAACTTCTCTGTCCACAACTCCTCTAGACCTGCAAAGGTACCAACTTTAATTTAATTTCCCCTATTTCATGCGTTTTCGTCTCAATTTTCTGTTTCTCTGAATTTGGTATGATTTTGCAGAACGAGTGGGTGATTTGCAGGGTGTTTGAGAAGACTTCAGGGGGCAAGAAAACCCACATTTCTGATAAAAAGCGGTTTGAATCCATTGGAAATGGATTGGGTTCTTCTTCAGTGTCACTTTCACCACCTGTCGTCGCAGGTCATTACATGGGATCAATGGAACCTACGATGAGTACTGATTCAGCACATGTGCCCTGCTTCTCCTCTCTGTTATGGGATGATGATTACGACCAAGCAGGGATTTTTAATTCTGCAGAAAACTCCCTTTTGGGGATTTGCTCAAATCCTCAAATTTTTTTGCCAACAATGCCTCTCCATGATTGGTCGTATTCTACTGAACCCATTATTGAAGCTCCGATGAATCTGCCATTATTGTCAGATTCTGCATTGACTGTGCAGGAACAGAACTTCCTTGATGGTGTTTTTGAGAACCAAGGTTTTATGGCAGAGGCAGAGCAAATGCTGGGTGTTTCGCATGAAACGAATCTGAACAACACTGAGTTGATTCCAGAGATTTCTTCTGTGATATCAAGTTTTGGTAATCAGCAGAACCCATCTTCTTCTTCTGGAGCATCATTGGACCTTGATAACTTCTGGAGTTACTAGGATCAAATAGAAGACTTTTCGCTAGGGGCCATTATCCAAGTGTCTGCTATCCATTTAAGGAAGGCTCGTCGTTTAAGTACTTTAATTATTTTATATGTATCCTTCGTGTTACTTTCTTTAATTTTTTTTTTTTAAAAAAAATACTAAATAAGTTGGTCCCAGATATGTATAAGATATAATAATATAATTTTGCTCTAAATATGTCTGGACAGAGGAAATATCAAAGGAGGTTATTTTATTTATTTTGTTTGTTTATTTATTTATAATAAGGATACAAATATTTAAGAAACTAAAAATCGAACTGGTCAATGAACCAATTGAGAAAAGGGTTTAAATTGGAGTCAATCTGAGATAAGGTTGGTTTTGATTAAAATAATATAATTTAGATTTAATTAAAATATACACAAAAAATTATATATAACTCTGAAAAGAGTATTATGGTATGTCACTCTTGTAAATATATCATTCTTATATAAACATACATAATCTTTGGCAAAAAAAAAAAAAGGAAAAAAAAAGTTTAAGGTGTTTAAATAACCTTCAACTTTTTTGAAAAATGCAACAATAACCATAAATTATTATTTTTGAATAAATGTAACCATAAACATTACAAAAGTTGCATGACATTAATAATCCCAAATGTCAATTAAAGTTTGTTATTGTGAGCTTTTTAATGAAAGGTTAAGGTGCTAAACTAACTATTAATTTATACTAAAAGTGTAAAAGTAATTAGAAACTTTTTTTAGTTGCAAAAGTAACTAAAATGTGACTTCTTGAAGATTAATTCATGAATATTTTTTATTGCAAAAGTAGCTAAATGGTGGGTTTGAGCAAAAAAGACTCACATAATAAGGGTACAGTTTTTCACAACCCAACCCACCAAATTTTACAAGTTGGGCGGCTTCGGCCAACGGGTTCAACCCATGTTACTGGTTTTACTCAAATTTGTTTGGGATCACTTTTGAGGTCTAAAAATTGTTTATTCCTGTAAATCGATATAAAACTTCTCTCACATATTTACCTCATATATTATATATCATGATTGAAAAACTGTTCTTGAAGGTTCCAATCAGTATTCCAAACAAGCAGTAAAGTCTCCAAAAAAGGCTTTACTGTTATACCTTTGTTGTTCGTTGTCCTCCTCATCTACAAAAATATGCCGTTTTGGCGCAACAAAGTGAAGTTGGTGCCTTTTTTTCTTAAAAAAAAAATATATTTCAGGATACTGGCAGGTATTAAAAAGATACTGATTGGTAATGAAAAAATAATTCATGATCTTAAAAAAATATTTTAGGATCTTGAAAAAATATCCTGAAATATATTCTTAGTACCAGTCAGCACCCTAAAATAATTTTTCAAGATCCTAAAATAATTTTTCAAAATCATGAAGTATTTTTCAAGTACTAGTCAATATCCTGAAGTATCCTTTTAGTACCAGTCAGATCCCTGAAATATTTTTCAAGATCTTAAAATAATTTTTCAGTATCAGGAAGTATCTTTTTAGTACCAGTCGGTATTTTGAAATATTTTTTGAAGATCCCAAAATAATTTTTTTCAATCGTGAAGTATTTTTTTTAGTATCTTGGAGTATATTTTTATTACCTGTCAGTACCCTAAAATATTTTTTTAAAAAAGCACTAGCTTCACTATTTTGTGCCAAAACAGCGTAGTTTTGTAGAAAAAGAGGGTTGCGAACAGTAGCATGTTTGGTTTGAGAGGAGGGGATGGGAGAGGAGGAAGGATATTGACCAAATTACAATTAATAAGAACAATATTCTTTTTTGTTCAGAGTGTATTTTTTGAGTATTGAAAATTTTTCATGGGTAATTTAGTCAATATAAGATACAAAATTTCTCTTCCCTCCCATACCCTCCTCTCAAGCCAAACACAAAGGGACGAGCCTGTTTGGCATGGCTTTAAAAGCCAAAATAAGCCCACTAAAAGTCCATTAAAAGGAGAAGCCAAAATATTTGGTGTTTGATATGACTTCATATCCTGATGAGCTTTAGGCTTTGAAGTTGCTTTTCTCATGAAGCCACATTTCCTAACTTATATCAAAAGCCACAACATTTTTTTTGGACCATTTGCCCAAAAAGAAAAAGCAACCTGTCTTCTCTCTCCCATCCCCTCCTCTTCAACTTTGTAGGGGATAGGTTTATTTATGTTCAATAATTGTGTTGTAAATTTTTTAATGGTAATGTTACTATTTTATTTGGAAAATTTATATTTATTTTTAATTTTTATCCCAAATTATCACATTTTGTATAACATATATATATATATATATATATATATATATATATATGAATTTGATTCATGTCCTTTTCTGTCATTTTCCATCTCATCTATCTTTTTAAAAGCTATGCCAAACAAGTGCTATTAAAAACAAAAACCACTTCTGTCACTGTTATCTCAAACACAAATCACATTAAAAAAAAAGTCCATCAGAAAATAAGTCCATTAAGAAAAGTCCATCAGAAACAAAAGCTACTTCTACCAAAGCTATCCCAAACGGGCTGTTGAAGATAAATAATGAGAATGCTTCATTACAAGAAGCAACTTCAGAAGTCACTTTGATGAGATCAGAAGCTCTATCCATTAGTTTCAGCCAAGAAGTAACTTCACAACCAAAAGCCTATTAGATATTGAAATCATACCAAACACACAAAAATTAGGTTTTCACTTCCGCTAGGCTTTTTTCAGCATCTGATAGACTTTTTTTCAGCATTTGATGCCATCTCAAAGAGGCCCAAAGGGTAGAGGAAGAAAGTCGGTCCATAGAAGCAAGCGGTCTGACATTTTTTCCTCTTTCCGTGTTTGTTGCATTTCTTTGTTTCCTTGCTTGCTCAATCTCTTTCTTTCCTCGTTTCCTTGAATTTCTCCACGTTTAGTTCTATTTATCCTAAGTCTCAATGGCCACAAATATGCTCCACTAAATGCAATAAGCCTCATCTTGTAGTAGTCATCACAACCAAAGTTATTAAAATCGGATCGGTCAATGAACCGGTCAGAGTACTGGGTCAAGGGTCAGTGGATCAGACCAGAGCTAAACCAGGATAGCTAAGTCTCCAAGATTTATTATATAAGACTTATTTTCTTCTCTTTTCACCCCACTTCAAAATCATAATCTAATAAGATTTAACATCATTTAAATTTAATGCGAATTGGATCCTCAAAGTAAAAAAAGAAAAAGAAAAAGGAAGAGTCAGCAGTTTGCTCCTCTTGCTTCTCATTTATTAGTCTGCTTCTTCACGTCTTTTTATAAACTTGATGAGGCACGTGAAGGAAGCCCTCGCTCATCCTCATCTTTATCATCCAGCCAAACCCATATGCTCTGTAATTGTAACCTCTCTTTCACTTCTCTTTCCCAAAGCTTTATCTCCACCACGCAACTGGCATCCTCCTATGTTCTCTCCATGTCTGATCTGCAAGCCGTCTTCGAGCTCGGAGTCTTTGATGCCATCGCCGGAGCCAGCGAAAAAGCAAGTCTATCAAGGACATCACCGCCATAATATCTTCATCTTCCCATCTCTCTCTTTCTCTCTCTGTAAGTCTTCACTCTACGATTTATTTATTTTTTTTAAAAAAAAAGAATGACCCTGGTTTCTATGGCTAATCGGACCGATTTCATGGCCAGTTCGCCAATTTCTAGTCCGGTCCAGCTTTTATAACCATGATCACAACTAGTGAGTTCCAGTCTTCTTTTCTGGATACAGAGTCATGGTCATCCGTATTGGGTATGGCACAGTGGATGACGAAGAGAAGTATCAATTCAACTAATTAGTTTTTTGTGTAACTAAATTAAAGCTTGAAATCAGGGTCGGGCCGGGCCGAGAGCACCAGGGCCCAAAAGTTACTGTTCCAGATTTTAATTATTTTTCTTTCGTTTTTTCCAAACAAATATAATTAGTAAATTACAATAATTAAAGTTCTAATTTATTAAATAAATGTTGTCAACAATAATATCCAAACAACATGAATCATCCAACAAATAAACACATTCACTAATTCGTAATTAAAAGCAAACTATTGCTCACAAATAACTTATAAAAAATATAAGAAGCATACCACCAAACAATATTAGTACAATGACTATCATTATTATCTTTTTCGCCACTATCATCAATTTCAAGGACAGTTGATTGTGCTTCGCTTTGAGTAATGGGCTTTGCTTCATGAATAAGAATATCATGAATTTCTTCTCCCTCATCATGAACACATCCATAATCTTTATCTGTTACAAATAATAAAATCAAATAATAAGATCATAGTATAGTTATTATGTATTTATGTATTTGTACTTAAATGGATAAATAACTCTATAACAAATACAAAATACATATAAATTAGTACATTACCATCATATGTGAATCCATGTATCCAAAAATAATAATAATAATAATAATAAATTAAAAGGGATTACATGGCCGATCCTTTTAAGCCTGAGGCCCTACATGCCAGCCCTGCAATACCAATTTCATTTAGCTCCTCTAATTTTCAAGTCCGGCCCTTAAAGAACCAAAGCCTAAAAGGGCCAGTCTGACGTGCTCGACCCATTTCCCGACTCTAAACTAAATATATATTGTCAGAGTTTTTCAGTCACCATATGAATATTTTATTTTTATGGTCTCTGATCCCAAAAGTTGAAGTGGGCTATATATAATGTCCACATTTTCAGAAGATAAAATTGTTAGAGTTTGTTTCTCTTAATTTTAATGAAAAGTATACGATAAAATATATATACGAAAAAAATATATTTTTTCCTTATTCTGTTTTGTACTTTACATTAATTTCACCGTGTTTTTTGGTAATTTAGTTTCTTTTTTAGATATGTGAAAAATAGCCAGCGCAAATAATTTGTCTGCAGCGAAAATTACATTAATTGAACAACATAAGCTATGAAGGAAAATGTTCAAATAATACAGAAAAATGAGCGAGAACGACCTTTTGTTACTTACAAATATATGAAGTGCGTATATATTTTCACTTGGAACAAAGTGCCCCCGTATAGTTCAAATATTATTAAAACTAAAAAAAATATTGTATAGAGTCTATACACACACATATTATTATGCCACTGTAGTTTTTTTTTTTTTTTTTGTGTCCTTGTTCTTAATGGAATATCAATGATTGAATGTTATTTATTCATTGTTCAAGTAAGAATATGGTGTTAAGACCTACATTGTAGCGTTGCGTTTTTTTTTTTTCAAAAAAATCAGAACCTACTATGTTAGTATATATATGTTGCATGTGTTTGATTATAGAATTTGTGTGGAATTACGTGGACTAATAGTATGTATATTTCTTCTTATTAAATATTTCAAGGGGTGAAATTATGTAATTGAATATAGGGTAAAGGAGTAAAAATACATATGTGCTTTACCCCGGGAGCGCCCAACACCATATGTTTCTTTTGGGAGTAAAAATACACACGTGGTTACCATGTTAGAGTAAAAGTCACACGCCACTGTTAATTGCTCAAACGTCCGTTATGCACAGTGTATTATTTATAATTGATGAGAATTGTTACATGATCGTGGTTGCACAGTGGCATCATTTGACTACATCGATAGTGGGCCCAGCGCTTTTGACTCTTCCATTCTCATTCACACTTCTAGGATGGATTCGTGGAGTTTTATGGTTAACCTGATTCTCATAATGAAAACTTTTTGTACAATTAAAAAAAGAAGCTCTATTTTATACGGTTAAAAACAGAGCATGGTGAGAATAGGCTTTGGATTTATATGAACCAATAAATTGTCACCATTATATTGCTTTGTTCTTGGTAGTTTCCTGAATTTCTGCATTGGTGGCTTTACTATGTATTATGACCGCTAGACAAAACATTGCGCACATAAAGTAATATAAATATGTAGTTATTGTATCCCAAGAGAGGAAAGAAATTTAACCGTAAAAAAGCTATAGCATACTCACGGAAAGAAATAGCAGCTGCGGTGGTTGAGTTGAAATTAGCAGTTGCATTGGAATATAAGTTATCATTAGTTATGACCTTTGTAATTGGGAGGAAAGGGCTCATCATGTACGTACATGGAATAACAATTCATTGTCGTTGTAATTGACCCTACTTGTTATTCTCATGTAGAGTCACAAGGTTGTCCGTCTGTCCGAGCAAACTGCGTATGGACCGCGCTTTCACCATTCCAACCTTCATCCTCTTCTTCGTAATCACTGCTGGCTTCTTCTTGGGTTTGTCTTCGTCAACATCGTTGTGAATGCCGGAAGAATCATATTTACTTTTCTTTTCAGGCGACAAAGAAGAAGGTTCGGAGAGAGAATCGTCATTCTTTGTTGTAGCAGCAGCGGTAGAAGGAATATATCGGTTTCTTACACTGGTGATGCTTCTGAGCCTTCCCTTCCCCAAGTGATGCTCACATAGAGAGTAACCCACCAGTGTTTGCTGACAACACCTCCATCCCCTATCGTTGACTCTACTGCACCGAGACCCCTCCATGACCACACTTCCCCTTTCCCTCTTCCCCTCCATGACCACACTTCCCCTTCCCCTCTTCTTACTCGTATTCACATCCATATTCACCTCCTCCTCTTCACTTGTCTCATCCTCATTCTTCGTTGTACATTTCTTGTTCATCTTCGTCTTCATCCTCTTGTTGTTATTATTGTTGCTCTCCCTCGTGTTCATCATGTAGCCACCTCCTCTCCCTCTTCGTTTCTTGGGCGGAATCACTTTCTCTTCATCACAATGTGAGCAAGCTCAGCCTCATGCCTGCAAAGCCACCAATGCAGAAATTCAGGAAACTACCAAGAACAGAGCAATATAATGGTGACAATTTATTGGTTCATATAAATCCAAAGCCTATTCTCACCATGCTCTGTTTTTAACCGTATAAAACAGAGCTTCTTTTTTTAACTGTACAAAAAGTTTTCATTATGAGAATCAGGGTTAACCATAAAACTCCACCAATCCATCCTAGAAGTGTGAATGAGAATGGAAGAGTCAAAAGCGCTGGGCCCACTATCGATGTAGTCAAATGATACCCACTGTGCAACCACGATCCTGTAACAATTCTCATCAATTATAAATAATACACTGTGCATAACGGACGTTTGAGCAATTAACGGTGGGTGGGGTGTGACTTTTGCTCCAAAATGGTAACCACGTGTGTATTTTTGCTCTCAAAAAAAGCATATGGTGCTGGGCGCTCCTGAGAGTAAAGCACATGTGTGTGTATTTTTGCTCCTTTACCCTAGAATATATTATCATCCATATTTTTAATTGTTTATTATAATATTTATTGTAAATTGTAGTATTTACTAGATATAACTGACCCACTTCAATTTTTTTTAAAATTAAACTAGCAAGTGCTTCAATTAACTCACTGCGGGTTGTTCTAACTTAATAAATGGTCTTGTATTCAAATCTGAGGAATGAAGACACAATAATTACTTAGGACCCGTTTGTTACGGAGAATATTTGGGAATGAAAGGGAAGATGGTGAATCTTTCGTGCGATTACCCATTTGGTTACGTCATCTTTTCGGGATCTGACTTCCAGAGGCGAGCAATCTTCCCACGTTTAAGGGAAGATGAGATCCCTCGCATATTGGTGGGATCCCATCTTCCCTCCTGACGAATTATGATCCTATCCTAATCTTCTTCCACGTTCTCGCCCTCCACTGGCTCTCATGATTGTGGCGCCGCTCGCCTCCTCCCTCATCGTTCTCATCCCCTTCGCCACTCTCATCCTTCATTTTCACCATCGAGAGAGATGGATGAAGTAGGGATCCGATTTTTTATATTTTGTTTCAGCGATCGCCGTAGAGAGAGAGAGAGAGGGATGAAGGAGGGATCAGAGAGGGACGAAGAAGGGATCTTCGTCGAGAGAGAGAATGATGAAGGAGGAATCTTTTTTTTTTTTTTTTGTTTACTGGTTGAGTTGTCGGCCGCGGGGGTGAGGGATGAAGGCAAGAGGAAGATATTTTTTTAGGTTAAGGGGGTATTTTAGACATTTCATATTTATATTTTTAAAATTATCATCTTCCTTCTCCTTTTTCATGTTTATCAAGCAGCTCATTTTTTTAGGTTCCCTCCCAATCTTCCCTCTCCTTCCTTTCCTTTTCTTTCCTTCCTCATGTCTTCCCTGTAACAAACAGGGCCTTAATGGTAACAAAATTACCTCCATTATGTGCCTACATTCCATCAAAGTGAATAAGTTGGTTTTTAGTAAGCTCGGATACTTGTGAAATAATCCACACAAAGAAAAACCTGTTTGGAAAATAACAAAATTATGGTTTTAGAAGTTTTTTTCTGTAAGTCGAGACAAAACTCTTCTTACATACTTATCTCATGAATCGTACAAGTTATTCTTCAAAAACTAATACAAACACGTTACATGTGTTTGGATAACAATAAAAAAACACTTTCAAAGTCAAAATCATGGTTTAGAAAAAAAAATACCCAAACACTTGGGAAAAAAAAAAGCAGAAACACTTTTTTCTCCAATGGTTTTGGTTAAGTTACCCAAACATTGTCACAAAATCATGATTTTGACTAAAACCATATTTGATGGTTCAAAACCATAGTTCAGGCTATTTTAATGGTCTATGACACAAAAGTTGAAGTGGGCCTTAAACAAAATAATAGGGAAACTTGCATTTAGTTTCCAAAGAACAGGAAATAAAAAATAAAAAAATGGTCCATAAAAATATCAAAATTATATTTAAGTCCCGTGTGACTTTTTTTACAACAAATTTCAATTGTCGACTTGTCAATAGAAACTTATAGACTTGTTAGTGGATGTCCTTGGACTTGCCAGTGTACTGCAACTCAATTTATTAGTGTAACGCACTTCGACTTGTCAGTGGACACACTTAGACTTGTCAACAAAATTAGAATTTATTGCAAAAAGATCTTAGAACTTAAATGTAATTTTGAGATTTGTATGGACCATCTTTTTCATTTTTGTTGTTGCTTGGGACTTAAATGCAATTTTCCCAAATAACAACAACAGATGACAATATTCCACGTCTGCTTCTCCCTAAACATCTCTCTATTTAGGGGTTTCCATTTACTCTCTCCTCGCTTCTCTCCGTCAACACAAGTTCTCAACTTTTCACTCTAATGTCTTCCCTCCTTTCTTCTCTCTCCCAGATCACCAGATTCTGCACATAAATCTGGGAAAAGAGTCTCCAATTGAAGCTGTTTGTTTCATCAACAAAAACAGAGGGTTTTAGATGGAAAGTGTTTGTGGTATGGATAACAAGGATGTAGATCGCATGAATTTGCCTCCTGGTTTTCGGTTTCACCCAACAGATGAAGAGCTAATCACTCACTATCTGTTCAACAAGGTGACTCTCACAAACTTCTCTGCTATAGCCATTGGAGATGTGGATTTGAACAGGTCTGAGCCTTGGGATTTGCCCCGTAAGTATAAACTGACCACAATAATCTATTAAACCTGATGATTCTCTTCAGAAGTTGGTTGGTTTTGATCTGATTTTGATTTTTTTTTTTTTTTAAAGGGAAAGCAAAAATGGGAGAGAAAGAGTGGTATTTTTTCTGTGTGAGAGACAAAAAATACCCAACTGGTTTGAGAACTAACAGAGCAACAGAAGCAGGGTACTGGAAGGCCACAGGTAAAGACAGAGAGATTTACAGAGGAAAATCACTGGTAGGGATGAAGAAAACTCTGGTTTTTTACAGAGGAAGAGCACCAAAAGGAGAAAAAACCGATTGGGTCATGCATGAATTCAGATTGGATGGTAAATTCTCTGTTCACAACCTCCCCAAAACTGCAAGGGTTCGAACTCATCAACTTTGCTATTTCTTCACTGCTTGTTCAACTGAGTTTTCTCTGTCTTTTTCTAACTAGATTACCGTATGATTTCGCAGAAAGAGTGGGTTATTTGCAAGTTGTTTTGGAAAAACTATGGTGGTAAGAAAACCCATATGAGATTTGAAGTTGAATCCACTGAAAATGGATTGGGTTCTTCAGTCTTATTACCTACTCTGGCGGATTCTTCTCCTTTTATTGGTAAAACAGAGCCCAATGTAACAGAGTCGGCGTACGTGTCCTGCTTCTCCATTGCAATTGATGATCAAAGAAACCAAGAAGGAATATTTGATTCCTTAGGAAATTCCATTTTGAGGTTTCCTTCAAATTCCTCACAAATCCTACCCAGAATCCCTCTGTATTCTGCTCAACCTTATCAAGCTCATGGAAATTTTTGTAGGCAGAACCAGAAGAACCTGCTTGAGGCTTTTCTTGAAAACCATGGATCAAACATGAGGAATGGTTTCAATTCCAAGGGAGAACAATTTGTGAGTGTTTCACAAGAAACAAGTCTCACCACAGATATGAATCCTGAAATTTCGTCTGTGATGGTATCAAGTTTTGGCGTTGGTAGGAGGGTTTCTGAGAATAATAATCAGCAAAATCTCTCTGCTTTTCCAATGGACCGTGATGGCTTGTGGAATTACTAAGACCAGACAGAGACTTATGTGAAGTCAAGAAGATGAAAAAGCTATGGTTTCTTTGTATCCTATAATAATTATCGTCATAAATTGTTGCGAATATGGTTTGATGTTAATAGTGTTTGCATTAGTTACGATTTGCTAGATAAGGAAAGTGATTGAAAGTGGGGTTTGTGTGCAAGTATGACTTATTTTGATGAATGATTTGAGTTGATTTTGTCAAAATGGATCATTCATTCATTCAACATGATCCTCTCTTGTTATTTTGCCTAAAAATACCCTTATACGTCTCTTTTCTTCTTTTGTCCCATGTGTTGTTTTTATTTATCCCACGTGATTATAATTAAACCTCACCCTCTCACTTTCTTAATTACAAGAGTCCACTAATTTGAGTCATCCACGCCTTAATCCTTAATTAACCATATCAACCACAATATAATTTCCCATATATTTGTCTTTAATGTAAACCATTTTTTTCACCCTAATCTTTCGTTTTGATGCAAAATACTCTTTCAAATGAGACGACATCGTTTTTATTTACACATATTTTAATTTTTTTTCCAAAAGAAGAAACGTGTATTAGAAGCGCATTACTTCTATTTTTGCAGAATCCAACTTGTTTGAGATCTTGTTTTGACACATTTAAAAATGCTTATTTATATAAATCGGTAATAAATTTCTTTCACATATTTACCTTATATACCATAAATTATAATTAAAAAGCTGCTTTTGAAGTTTCCAATGGCTATTGCAAACAAGCATATATGGGAAATTATGTGAAATTTTCATGTAATTTCAACAAAATTTGAAAAAAAAAAGAATCATATAATTTATTCTATTATATCGAAGACCATTTGGGCTAATTAATAAACCTTGGGTTAAAGTTTAATTTAGGAAAAAATGAAATTGTGGGAATGAGTAGGTGATGAAAGAATAGTAGGAAAAATATTATTAAAATATATTACATTACAATCCCTATGCTTATATCATTTGCTTGGAGCAATTATGGTTATTAGTTCAAAACTCACTTCTTCTTTTTGGCTAAAGGAAAAATTTTCTCACTTCCAATTGCCCAAAGATTAATGATATATTTGATAAACAATAGCACGGAAGCAATTTTGCCTCTGAAAAATATGCAGAGGGAAAATTTGGATTTAGAAGTTTTTCGGGCAGCAGTTTTATCTCGAAAGTGTCACGTGGGGCAAATTTGCAAAGGAACATTACTCCTTAGTGAAAACTTTCAAGGCAAATTTACACATTAACAAAAATGATGTGAATAATATATGGACTATTAGTTCAATATATTAGTCAACTAACAGTCAAACTTAAATGTGATAATGGTCAGTGTAAAAGTGCTCCAGATTTGACACTTCTAAGAAAAATTGTCCGTTTGTGTATACTTCTAGAGCAAAATTTACATTTAACCCTTAAAAATATTTTTCTACCTTTTTCCTTGTCAATCCAATATAAGAAATATTTTTTTTAAAATAAAATAAAATCCTTCCTCTATTTAATATATCTTCAATAATTTTTTTTTCTTCATTTTTTCTTCTTATCCAAATAAAGCATAGAGATTATCTCCACTCGATTGACCAAAAAATATATACATCTTTTCATGGAGATGAATCTCGTCTTCTCCATTCTTAAATTTCAAAGGTTCTTTTCTTTTTCCTATTGTATAAATTTCAAAGGTTCCCCTACTTCTTATTTATACTCATGAAGTCGTGTATAGGGGAGAATCCAATTCATTCATTTTTTTTCTAACTAAATAAATTTGAATTATATTAGAAAGTGCCAAATCTTTGTATGATATCAAAAACATTTCCAACTGCTAATGTTTTTTATAAATAAAAAACATATCACCTTAAGTTTTTAAAAAGGGTTAAGGGTCTATTTTCCTCAGATTTTCATCGAGTGGCAATTTTGCTTTAGAGATGTAAAAAATGGAGCAATTTTTTCATTACTGTTATTCCAATTAATTTTGACCGTTAGTTAACTAAATATGTTAAGGTGACAATCCACATGTCATCCACGTCATTTTTGTTAAGATGCAAAATTACCTCAAAAATTTTATATCAAACTTAAAAAAGAAAAAAAAAGATGACACTTGGACTTCAAAGACAAATTTAGATCTTAACAAAAATGACGTGGATAACACTATACTATCAGCTCAGTATATTTGATCAACTTACAGTCAAATTATCAACATTAATTGAAATAATGGATCAGGCAAAATTGCCTTTCAAAAATTTTTTGGAAAAAAATTGGGGAAAAAAATTCGACCGGAAGGTCACCCTACCCGTTGGTATACATTTGAAGTCTAGTAGGAGAGAATCCAATTCGGTGAACGAATATTGAATAAATGTAAATTAATTAGAAAATGCCAAAAGTTTTTGAGGATATTAAAATCATTTTCCAGCACCTAACATAAATATAAAATGTCCCACCTGAAATTTACGTACTATTGGGCCCCGCGGCCCCTACCGCTCAACGCTTGAACTGAAAGAGCTTTTGTGGGTGGGCTCCATGGAGGCTGATGTCAGAACATTCTGTTTTCAGAAAATATGTACTCCATTGCCGTTATCATATGATTATTTTTTTCTGCTAATCTTTTATTTTATAGAGGGATACTGGCTATTTTCATGCTTTGCTTAATAAAAGATTCGCTCCTAATCATTTTCATACTCCTCTAATTCTATCTATAAATTCATTGATAGTCAACTCAATGATTATGGGGTAAATTTTTAACTTTTCTCTCATTTATGATTATGTATTTTTCAACTGTTTCTTTTCCCTAATCCCTTTTTTTTATTCAAGACAAAATTCCATTTAGTGCGGTTCAATTTAAGTCCCATTACTATTAACATTTCACCTTAATTTTATCATTCCAATATCCATCAATAATACTCCTTCCGCTATTAATTATAGGAACACTTTCGTAATGTAAATTACACTAAGAAAGTGTTCTTATAATTAGGACCGGAGCTAGTATTATTTTTTACTTGAATCCATCAATAATAGTTGAGAACTTGAGATTTGACCAACACCTCCGTTCATTCTTTTATTATTTTTTTAATAAAGAATTAAACAAGTTAGCTCGTATGACTCTCCGGATCGGAGCTAGTATATAGAGCTCACTAGCTTAGAGCTAAAAAGTGTTTACCCATATTATTACTTATCAATGAAGCCATCATCAGATCAATAAGAGTTAAATCCGTGCCTAAGCTTAATATTTTTGTGCTAAATTACAAGATGAAAATATTACTAATAATATAGGAGGGATTATGAAATTTTGGGTCCTTCAAATTGGTCTCGATCGACTATCAATTTTATCCTTGAAATTTAAGTTTTACTCTCTCCGTCCCTAATTATAGGAGCAAATTTTAGAGTTGGTTTTGGTCCTAATTATAAGAGCAAATTTTAACTTTTGTCAATTTTTTCCTATAATACCCCTATTTATACTTATTATTATGAACATTATATATATGTGTGTTTACATATATATGTATATTTGTGTTTATGTGTGTCAATATATATATGTGTAGATATATATGTGTGAACACACACACATATATAAACATATATGTGTGTGTGTAGATATATGGATGTGTGTCTCTATGTATGTAGATAGATCTATATGTATACACATATATACACACACATATATGTTTATATAGCAATACCATTATTTCAATTAGAAAGCGTGTGGAAATAAAATTATATCTATATGTATACACATGGCTATATAAAAAACAACTAATATACATATATAAACTAATATGTCATGGATATCTAACGTAAGACAAATTAGAAACACTTATAATTAGGGCAACTTGTGTCATTTTAAATTTATATAAGGACATTTTAGGAAAATGAGTAAAATTAACTAATTTAACTTATCTCCTTAATTCTCCCAAAATCAGTTAAATTGCTCCTATAATTAGGGACGGAGGTAGTATCAATTAAGTCCCTAAAATTTTATAGTCTTTTTAAGTTGAGGGGAAATAACATGACACTCCCTCTGGTCCTAATTACTCCCTCTGGTCTTTATTATAAGGCACCAACTAGCAAGTTTATTTGGTCCTTTTTATAAGACACTTGATTGTTCCCAATAAACATTGATTATTTTTTTCATGCCTGCCCTAATTAATAAAGGTAATGGGTGATAGTAATAATTAATATAATATTAGAATTTAGTGGAATTAGTAGGGGTAATATTGTAAATTACTTAAATTCTAGGATAACTTTATTGACTTTAACTACTTTTATTGATTTGTGAGAAAAGTTAGTTGTTACTTTATAATAAGGACCAGAGGGAGTATAAGACATCATTTGAAAGTTTGTTTTGGTCCTAATTATAAAACAACTTTCTGTTTTTTGTCAATTTATTCATAAAATACCCCTATTGATATGAATGAGAGATTATGTGAAATCAATATGGTAATTGAAGTGCAAAATTTATATAAGAGTATTTTAGAAAAACGAGTAAAATTAACTAATTTAACCTCTATCCTCAATCCCTCCAAAATCGGTTAAATATATCCTATAATTAGGACCGGAGGGAGTAATAAATAATTATGCACCTTTATATAATTATCTCATTTATGGACCAGATGGCTTTAATCCTTTGTTCTTTCAGCACCAGTGGGAGACTGTTCGGGAATCAGTTGTTCACTTTGTTCAACAAGTATTCCAGTATCCTGATCGGGTTCGTGAGGTAAATGGCACTCTCATTGTTCTAATCCCCAAGAAGGAGCACCCGGAGACCTTCAGGGACCTTCGTCCGATTAGTCTTTGTAATGTGATTTACAAGTTGATTACAAAGGTGGTGGCTAACAGAATGAAAAGCTTCATGGCACATATTATTTCTCCAAACCAATGTAGCTTTGTTCCTGGACGGCTTAGCTCGGACAACATCATTGTGGCTCAAGAAGTGATTCATTCAATGCGTTCGATGGGAGGGAAGAAAGGGTTCATGGCAATCAAGATTGATTTAGAAAAGGCCTACGACCGGGTTAATTGGAAGTTCCTTATCAACTGTCTGCATGAGTTGCATCTCCCTTTGAACCTTATCCAGTTGGTGGAGCAGTGTGTTAGCACTGCCAGTCTGCAGCTTCTGTGGAATGGGAGTAAGGCCGAGTGCTTTAACTCCTCTCGAGGTGTGAGACAAGGTGATCCCCTTTCTCCATATTTATTTGTGATTTGTATTGAGAAACTTGCGCATATGATCCAAGAAAGGATGGAAAGTGGTGTATGGAAACCTATCAGGCTCACAAGGACAGGTCCGCCGGTATCACACCTGTTCTTTGCGGATGATATTATCTTGTTTACCGAAGCTTCGGTGCAACAAGCGGAATTGGTTAGGGATTGCTTGTCTCTCTTCTGTGCCTCCTCAGGTTTAAAGGTTAATTCCTCTAAAACTCGAGTCTTTTTTTCCAAGAATATTAATCACATTAAGAGAGCAGAGCTTAGCAGTATCCTGGGGTTCACCCAATCCCCGGATCTTGGGAAGTATCTAGGAGTTCAACTTCATCATAACAGAGTTGTGAAAGAATCATTTCAGGAGGTTGTTGATAAAGTGAAAGACAGTGGCCGGTGGAAGGCTAATTCATTTTCACTTGCTGGAAGGGCAACCCTCATCTCTGCGGTCTCTTCCGCTATGCCAGCTTATACTATGCAGACTTCCCTTCTTCCTAGTACTGTTTGTGAGGATCTGGATAGGAGGAATCACTCCTTCTTATGGGGTGGTACAATGGAGAATCGGAAAACCCACTTAGTAGCCTGGGATGATGTGTGCAGGGTTAAACAGCGGGGAGGTTTGGGGTTGCGGCATGCTAGAGTGCATAACCAAGCCCTCCTCATGAAGGTGGGATGGAGGCTTGTCTCCCATAGGGATGCTCTTTGGGTTAAAGTAATTAGAGACAAATATAAGTGTGGGGAGGATCTGCTCCCTCATATCAGTAAGAGTCGCATTGGTTCTAATCTGTGGTCAGGCATAAAGAAGACATGGGATTCAGTGGCTGAAGGAATTGTTACTGATCGAGTGACAAATACAGTGAAGTGGAAGTGGGAAAGACATGGTAATTTTACAGTGAAATCTGCTTATCATATGTTGTCAGGTGATGATCAGGATCATGGTCACGACTGGGGTGGTCTATGGAAAGTAAAAGCTCCCCAACGGTGTAAGACTCTACTATGGCTAGCTACTCGTCAAAGTTTGCTTACGAATGCTAATCGTAAGCGTAGAGGTTTATCTATGGATGCAAGCTGTGCGCTGTGTGGATACTCTTGTGAAGACATCATTCATGTGTTCCGTAATTGCACACATTCAAAATCTGTCTGGAAGAAACTAGTGCCTCCATCCAGATGGATCTGGTTCTGTAACCAAAGCCTTTTAGACTGGATATGGGGAAACATAGGGGACAAATCGGAGGACGGTAGGCGTTGGGCCTCAACTTTTATGACCCTGTGTTGGTGGCTCTGGAAACGTAGGAACCTACTGGTTTTCGAGAAGAAGTGGACGTCAAATGATAGTATTATTGCAAGCACAACAGCGATAGTGAGTTGCATGACTCGCACAAAGGATCGTCTAGCAGGGACGAAGATTCAGGGGGCTCTCCTTGCTCCT
Source organism: Acacia pycnantha (assembly GCA_025563575.1). Taxonomy (NCBI): domain Eukaryota; kingdom Viridiplantae; phylum Streptophyta; class Magnoliopsida; order Fabales; family Fabaceae; genus Acacia; species Acacia pycnantha. Next base: position 1,698,882 of record JAMWYP010000143.1, read on the forward strand.
AGCCGAGAGTCATGGCGACCACCGGAGGATGATTGGGTGAAGGTGAATGTTGATGGAGCGTATTCTATGGCTACTTCTAAGAGTGCCTGTGGGGGACTAGTACGGGACTCCTCAGGCCAGTTTCTTAAGGGCTTCACTTATCACATTGAGGAAGGGGATGCGCTATCTCGCTGAAATTTGGGGGTGTCTCCTTGGGCTTCGTATGGCATGGGCTATGGGGTACAGGAGAGTCTGGATTGAGACTGATTCTACGGAGTGCCGAGATTTGATTCTTCATGATCCTGGGCAGAACCACAGGGACATTGATCTCCTTATGGAAGTGCGAGCCGAGTTGGGAAGGGACTGGTCGACCAAGCTCTCCTATGTGCCTCGTTCGTGCAACTACGCTGCGGATTTCTTAGCCAAGACAGGTCTGAAAGGTATTCAGGGATATAATGAGATATACCTACCACCGGACAACTTACAGGTGTTACTATCTAAGGATTGGAAGGATTGTACTGTTTCTTTAGGTATTCGCTGAGGTATCTTTTTTTGTATAAAAAAAAAAGGGATTATAAAGATTTTTGTCAGTTATTTATTTGTTCTTTAAAATTTGAGTATTATCATTCAAGTCTCTAAGGCACTATTTGGTACAAGGGATTTAAAATAGAGGGAAAAAAATTATGAGTTGAATTTAAAAGGTTTGAAGAGTTGGGGTTATAAAATATAAATAAAAAGAAGTTGTAAGATAAAAAAATGAGTAAGAAAAATTAATTAAATTTTTTTAATCAACTTCTTTAATTTTTTTTAAAATTCAATTCATTTAAATATGTCTTCCCCTTCTCTCTAAATCCCTCATACCAAACAACCTCTAAAGTTCCATAAAGGTGCATAATTATTTATTACTCCCTCCGGTCCTAATTATAGGATATATTTAACCGATTTTGGAGGGATTGAGGATAGAGGTTAAATTAGTTAATTTTACTCGTTTTTCTAAAATACTCTTATATAAATTTTGCACTTCAATTACCATATTGATTTCACATAATCTCTCATTCATATCAATAGGGGTATTTTATGAAGAAATTGACAAAAAATAGAAAGTTGTTTTATAATTAGGACCAAAACAAACTTTCAAATGATGTCTTATACTCCCTCTGGTCCTTATTATAAAGTAACAACTAACTTTTCTCACAAATCAATAAAAGTAGTTAAAGTCAATAAAGTTATCCTAGAATTTAAGTAATTTACAATATTACCCCTACTAATTCCACTAAATTCTAATATTATATTAATTATTACTATCACCCATTACCTTTATTAATTAGGGGCAGACATGGAAAAAAATAATCAATGTTTATTGGGAACAATCAAGTGTCTTATAAAAAGGACCAAATAAACTTGCTAGTTGGTGCCTTATAATAAAGACCAGAGGGAGTAATTAGGACCAGAGGGAGTGTCATGTTATTTCCCCTCAACTTAAAAAGACTATAAAATTTTAGGGACTTAATTGATACTACCTCCGTCCCTAATTATAGGAGCAATTTAACTGATTTTGGGAGAATTAAGGAGATGAGTTAAATTAGTTAATTTTACTCATTTTCCTAAAATGTCCTTATATAAATTTAAAATGACACAAGTTGCCCTAATTATAAGTGTTTCTAATTTGTCTTACGTTAGATATCCATGACATATTAGTTTATATATGTATATTAGTTGTTTTTTATATAGCCATGTGTATACATATAGATCTAATTTTATTTCCACACGCTTTCTAATTGAAATAATGGTATTGCTATATAAACATATATGTGTGTGTATATATGTGTATACATATAGATCTATCTACATACATAGAGACACACATCCATATATCTACACACACACATATATGTTTATATATGTGTGTGTGTTCACACATATATATCTACACATATATATATTGACACACATAAACACAAATATACATATATATGTAAACACACATATATATAATGTTCATAATAATAAGTATAAATAGGGGTATTATAGGAAAAAATTGACAAAAGTTAAAATTTGCTCTTATAATTAGGATCAAAACCAACTCTAAAATTTGCTCCTATAATTAGGGACGGAGAGAGTAAAACTTAAATTTCAAGGATAAAATTGATAGTCGATCGAGACCAATTTGAAGGACCCAAAATTTCATAATCCCTCCTATATTATTAGTAATATTTTCATCTTGTAATTTAGCACAAAAATATTAAGTTTAGGCACGGATTTAACTCTTATTGATCTGATGATGGCTTCATTGATGAGTAATAATATGGGTAAACACTTTTTAGCTCTAAGCTAGTGAGCTCTATATACTAGCTCCGATCCGGAGAGTCATACGAGCTAACTTGTTTAATTCTTTATTAAAAAAATAATAAAAGAATGAACGGAGGTGTTGGTCAAATCTCAAGTTCTCAACTATTATTGATGGATTCAAGTAAAAAATAATATTAGCTCCGGTCCTAATTATAAGAACACTTTCTTAGTGTAATTTACACTACGAAAGTGTTCCTATAATTAATAGCGGAAGGAGTATTATTGATGGATATTGGAATGATAAAATTAAGGTGAAATGTAAATAGTAATGGGACTTAAATTGAACCGCACTAAATGGAATTTTGATTGAGGAGGGAAGAATCAATAATGCATCTAATTGATACGTGGACTTCAGATTCATTGTGCAGAAACTTATAAACCCATGCACACTCATATATGTAGAAAGACAAATGATCATTGACGATAACAATTTATGATAATAGCTTTTCGGTTGGTCTATTGTTTAGTGGTATTGTGCCACACATGCATGTTTCATTATATATTTCCACTATATATGTATATATGGCACCAGGAGCTCACATGTGTTGGTTCAATAATAGAATTAGAGTGAGAATAGGTCAGACCTCTATCAGATGACCTGTTTAAGACTTAGTTTGACCTAACTTGTTTGTTAAAAAGGCTAGGGGCCAAAACCTATTTAAAAGTCTAAATGTGTAAATATGTCATACCTATTTTGTTAAAACCTAGCCTATTTACATATTAAGTAAATGTAATTATATTTTTATCATATAAATAACACAATATTTATTTTTTTAATTCTTATATTCTAATTTCAAAGTGCACAAAAGTGTACATATGGCTTCCAATGCCTGTAATATGAGATTTATATTGTAAGTAGGCATTGCCTAAACCTAAAAAAAGGCTCAGATCGACTCAGGTCTTTTGCCCCTATTACAAACTTAGATCTTTTTGACTAAAGCCTGACTTGACTTGGCCTATTTCCATAGCTAAATAGAATGGGTTTATATCGTTTAAGTATGAAATGTTGAGTTCGTGTGAATGTACAGTCATCAACTTCCATAGAAATTAAAATTTCTGCCATCACCATCACCAAGATCGTCTTCTTGCAGGGTTAGATTTGCCAAGATATAGAAATATAAGCCCTTATATTATATATATATCATTGATTTTATTGTTTTTGTATTTGTCTCATTGATGATGAGGTAGCGGATGGATATATAATTCCATGTTGTTTTTAAAAATAAATATTTGTTAAGATTTGTGTAACTTTCAACCTGATTCTCACTCTTTAGACGTGAAGGCAAAAACAAACAAATTATAAATAATGGGATCCATTGGATGATAAGAGGGTGTGTTGAAATGTACTGGCGGCTGGGGATTGAAATAGGAAATGAGACCTACGAATGAACAATAATAGGTTACTCCGTTGATGTCTATTTGACTTATACTGCAAATTGAATTATAGTAATTTCATTTCCTCTATTTATATATACTTCCTCTTCCTTTCCAAAAACACACACAATTAAATATATGTGTATATATTCGTCAAAAAACATATGCAAGTGTGTGTGTGTGCGCGCAATTATATAATATCTCATGAAGATTACCTGGATCCGCTCAAGATGTGAGGTCTACGTATTATACCTTCTCACACACAGTTGAATCATTCAACGAAACAGAGAAAGAGAGAGTGAACAAGGAAACAAAGTGAACTACAACAAACACATAAAAAGGAAAAAGTCAGACCATTAGAGCAGATTTGTGGCCATTGATGAGACTGATGATCATATAGATGAAACCAAACATGCATAGAGAAATTCAACAAAATAGAGAGCCTAATGTTTTACAACTTGCGACTACCAGATGAGGTTGAGGAGAGAATAATGAAGCTTATTGCGCTCACTAAAGCAGTATTGCAATTTGTTATGTATTAGGCTCATCTAAGAAGTGGTCCAACAAGAAACAACCAATACATTTGGGTTAGGAGGCACAAGAGGTCCAACAGTTCAAACCCTAACCCTAAGGTACCTTCTATAAATAGATGGTAAATCCTAAGGTATGCATCTTCTACAACCTCTCTCTCATCTACAGTTCTGCCCACACAAAGCACACACCCCACTCCTTCAGGTGATAGCCTCCATATGTGTGCACAGAGATCTCCTATTCTCTGAGGTATCTCATCTATGGATACTTGGGAGAGAACTACTTGATCCTATATCAATATTCTAGTTCACCTAGGGCTATACATTTGTGTTCTTATATCAGAACACAACTAAATATCAAACAGAAACTGGGATAAATAGTAAAATAAAACATAAAGAAATTCAACAAAAAGAGAGACTGAACAAGCACAAAAGTGTCCGGTTTCTCTCATCGGGGCCTTTCTTATCATCTCTCATTATTTTTATATCCTAACCATCCAATTTTGATCCAAGCATCCAGGGAGAGACATATCATCTATTTCAAATAACCGCCGGTAAGAATTGTTGCGGAAATATAAATTGAGTAGGGAAGAAGGAGAACACAAATAGATTTGATTAACGTGGGAAAACCTTCCTCAAGGTGAAGAAGAAAAAACCCACGGGACACTAGTCCAGTATCAAACTTCCACTAAGAAAATAATGGGTACAATCAATCTATCATACAATCTCTAGACTTCCTCTAGAAAACTCAAGCTTCACCAACAATGGTGGTACTCAAACTCTCAGAGTTCTCAGACACTCTTTTTTTTTTTTTTTTGCACTCTGGCTTTTTTCTCTCTCACTCTTTTTCCAAGAGTCACACACTATATATAAAGAGAAACAAAAGGAATACAATCAAATCTAGAAATTAGGAAGAGTCATTCCCAAGTTCAATAAAGTCTAGAAATTAGGAAGAGTCATTCCCAAGTTCAATAAAGTCTACCTCGAGTCTTGAACCCACTTTCAAATAAGTCAAATAGTCACACTTGGAACCCCACAATACATTTATGGAGGAACAAATTTCCAACAAATCTCCCCCTTCCGACTTCAATGCATTGGCGTCTTCATCCCGGCTCCTTTACAGCAGTCTTCAAATTTCTTTGTTGTTACCGACTTAGTCATCATATCGGACCAATTCAAGTCGGTGTGAACTTTGACGAGTTCAAGTTCTCCATTTTCTATCACATCTCGTATCCAGTGATACCTCACGTCAATATGTTTAGTGCGGGAGTGATAAGTTGAATTCTTCGCCAGATGAATAGCACTTTGATTGTCACATCTCAGCTTGTAACGATCTTGTTTATGATCGAGTTTCAATAGCATATTCTTCATCCATAAGATTTCATTACAGGCCTCAGTAGCAGCTATATACTCAGCCTCAGTTGTCGAGAGCTCGGCTTTACTTCCTCCAAATCGGAGACATAAATTCTTTCTCCCTCTGAGATACTTGAAGATCCACTTCACAGCCTTCCCAATGATCTTTACCGAATTAGACAAATATCGGCTCACCATCCCGATCGCATGTGTTAGATCCGGTCTTGTATCGACCATCGCATACATCGACTTCCAACAGCAGACTGATATGGAACTTTTCTCATTTCGGCTTTGTCTTTCTTTGATCTTGGACACTGCTTCTTGCTAAGCTTAAAATGTCTGGCTAAGGGGGTGCTTACTGGATTGGCATTGTCCATGTTAAATCTCTTCAAGATTTTTTCAATATACTTCTCTTGACTCAGCCACAGAAGCTTCCTTTTTCTATCTCGGATTATTCTGATTTCGAGGATCTGTTTTGCAGGACCAAGATCCTTCATTGCGAAGGACGAGCTTAAAGCCTTCTTTAAAGCAATTATCTTTGTCTTGTCTTGTCCTACAATAAGCATATCATCAACATATAACATCAGGATCAGAAAATCTCCAGCTTCACATCTCTTAACAAATACGCAGTGGTCGACATCTGTCTTCTCAAATTTATGATCAGTCATAAATGATTCAAATTTCTTATACCACTGCCGAGGTGCTTGCTTCAAGCCATATAGACTCTTCTTCAAACGACATACCAGATTTTCTTTTCCTGGAACTCGGAACCCTTATGGTTGCTCCATATATATTTCTTCTTTCAAATCCCCATGAAGAAATGTCGTCTTCACATCCATTTGTTCAACTTCAAGATCCATTGATGCTGCCATAGCCAACACAGTTCGGATCGAAGTCATCTTTACGATAGGAGAGAAAATTTCTTCAAAATCAACTCCTTTCTTCTGATTGCAGCCTTTTTCCACAATCATGGCCTTGTGTCTCGACTTCTGTCCATTTTCTTCATTTTTAATCTTGTATACCCACTTGTTTTTAAGAGCTCTTCTTCCTTGGGGTAACTTGGTCAACTCATAAATCTGATTCTCATGCAAGGACGTCATCTCATCCTGCATTGCCTTTTCCCACTCAATCTTGTCAGGGCTTGCCATAGCCTCATCATAACTTTGAAGTTCACCTTCCTCTGCAAGTATAATGTACTCATCTGGTGGATACCTTGTAGAAGGTCTTTTCTCACGTGCTGACTTTCTAGTGTGTCCTTCAGGTTGAGAATCCGATTCAGCATTCTCATCTCAGATCTGGGTCTCATCTCGGATCTCATCATCCTCCTGTTGGTCATTTTCAGAACCATTCTCTCCCCCTGCTTCAGTTCGGACAGGAGTGCTGGGTTCTTCATCTCGGACAACAACTCAGACTTTGGGCTTCGAGATGTCATGAATGGTCTCCAGCTCATGAAAGATCACATCTCGGCTTCTCACTATCTTCTTATTCACTGGATCCCAAAGTCGGAACCCGAACTCACATCTCGGTGATCCGAGATAAATCATTCATTCGTCTTTGTGTCAAGCTTAGCTCTTTCATCTTTTGGAATGTGCATAAAAGCTCGGCATCCAAACACCTTCAGATGATCATAGGTCGCTTTTCGCCCTGTCCAAATTTCTTCAGGAATTTCTCCCTCTAGTGGTCGTGATGGTGATAAGTTGATTAAATCAACTGCGGTTCTTACTGCTTCACCCCAAAATGATTTCGGCAATCCGGCATTGGACAACATGCTCCGGACCTTTTCTTCAATAGTTCTATTCATCCTCTCGGCCAAACCATTTAGTTGAGGAGTTTTGGGTGGCGTCTTTTCAAGTCGTATCCCGGCCGTTCGACAATAAGCATCAAATGGACCACAATATTCACCACCATTGTCAGATCTGATCGCTTTCAGCTTCTTGCCAGTCTCTCGTTCCACCATAGCATGAAATTCTTTGAATGCTTGGAGAACCTGGTCTTTAGTTTTCAACAAATGGACCCACGCTTTGCGTGGTCATCTATGAAAGAAACAAAATACTGAGCTCCGCCTAGAGACTTTTCCGACATAGAGCAGGCATCGGTATGAACTAGGTCAAGAATATTCTTCCGTCGTCTTGGTTGATTCGGTTTCGCAAAAGAAACCCGTCTTGCTTTCCAGCTAGGCAGTGCGTGCAATTTTCAAGTACTTGACCTTTCAACCCGGTCAAACATTCTTTCTTTTTCAAAATCTGTAGCCCTTTTTCTGACATATGACCGAGACGCTTGTGCCATATATCTAGATTGGAATCATCTCGGACAGAATTGGCTTCACCGCCATTGATCTTTTCCTGCATCACATACAAGGAACCTTCTTTCTTTCCTCGGGCCACAACTAAATTTCCTTTGGACAATTTCCATTGACTTTTTCCAAAGTAATTCATTATCCCGGCATCATCAAGCTTGCCTACCGAGATTAGATTCAACCGCATGTCAAGCACATGCCTTACATCCTTCAACACAAGTCGACAGCCGACATCTTTGGTCAAGGTTACATCTCCAACACCAACAATCTTGTTAGTTACCTGATTTTCCATCTTTACAACACCATATTCACCAGCTCGGTAAGACGAGGAGGAGTGACATGGAAGGAGGCACCGGAGTCTACCACCCAAGTACAGTCATCATAGATAACGTTCAAAAGATGATCTCCGAGTAAGAAGATCTCGGCCTCAGCATTAGCAATCACCGCGGAGGTGCTCTTATCTTCTCTCTTCTTAGGTACAATCTGATCCGGTTTCACCTCGTCATTTTCTCATTTTTCAGTAGATTACTGCAGTCTTCCTTCTTATGACCTATCTTTCCACAATAGAAACATTTCAAATTGTATTTCTTCCTAGACCGGCCTCTGGACTTATCCCGGTTATCATTACCCCGGTTCTTGCTTCGACCTCAGTTTTTAGATTTTCCTTTATGCACAACAACGTTTGCCTCTGACGCGCTGCTCACACCTCTTTCCTTTCTCCTGGATTCTTCATTTAGGAGGCGTCACCACGACATCCATAGTCAATTTTCCATCTCAGTGCCGAGTTGCTCAAAGTCACTACCAGAGTATCCCGCTTTTTCTGGCAATGAGCTTAACAACAGAAGAGCCTGCATCTCGTCATCCACCTTCATCTCGGCCTTCGACAGTTGATTCACAATACCTTTGTAGGTGTTGAGGTGTTCAATCATACTCATGCCGTCTTTGATTAAGGATGGGCTCATAGAGATCTTTGTAGTACAGATGATCTTCCATCATCGGTCTCCAGTAAGTAAAGTTTTTTGCAGTCAGCTTGAACATATCAACACTGAGTGCAGCGCCACTGGTCTCCATTTCGTTAAACTTGGTTCTGATACCACTGTTGCGGAAATATAAATCGAGTAGGAAAGAAGGAGAACACAAACAGATTTGATTAACGTGGGAAAACCTTCCTCAAGGTGAAGAAGAAAAAACCCACGGGACACTAGTCCAGTATCAAACTTCCACTAAGAAAATAATGGGTACAATCAATCTATCATACAATCTCTAGACTTCCTCTAGAAAACTAAAGCTTCACCAACAATGGTAGTACTCAAACTCTCAGAGTTCTCAGACACTCTTTTTCTTTTTTTGCACTCTGGCTTTTTTCTCTCTCTCACTCTTTTTCCAAGAGTCGCACACTATATATAAAGAGAAACAAAAGGCATACAATCAAATCTAGAAATTAGGAAGAGTATTCCCAAGTTTAATAAAGTCTAGAAATTAGGAAGAGTCATTCTCAAGTTCAATAAAATCTACCTCGAGTCTTGAACCCACTTTCAAATAAGTCAAATAGTCACACTTGGAATCTCACAATGCATTTATGGAGGAACAAATTTCCAACAAGAATGGAGGGAAAGAGAAATAAGTCTTACTGCTTGGAACTACCAGATGAAGCTCAGCGAAGCTAAGTGATGCCAAGTGAACGTCATGTTTCAAAAGCTTGCCCCATTTGATTCAAAAAGTTGTCCGGCCCGTTGCTTCAATCCCACGTAATTGCTGAGGTGTATTTCAATAAATATTTTTTCACTCATCAACAATTTCAGATTCAGGGGACTCCGGAAATAAATAATATAATACCAAAAGGATTAAATCTTAATTTTGCAAACATTATTTTGAATATATTACCAAGATAAAAGGTTTATCTGAATTTTGTAACCTGGTAAACTGCAAAATCATTTTTTTTAATTTTAATATTAAAACATCTTAAGAAATTAAGAAATTTTATTTTTAAATTATTACTACACAATAACTTATATCTGGACGGTGAGGATAAATAATTAAACCAAAACAAAAAATATTACTTTATTTTCATATCATCATCAATAAGGTTTGTGAGGATTTTGAAATCTTTCATACTAGATAACCTTACGCATGTAAATAAGTAATTACATCCAAAACGCGAATTTAAATAAGCAGAAATGTTGTGAATATTATAATTGGCTAATTGTACGCGAGATTTTTTTTTTAAAACAAATTTTAAAGTTAATAAGAAACTTATTTAAAAATAAATTAATAAGACCACGTTTGTTTCAGAATTTTTCTTCAAATTCATTGTCACTGTCATGGATAAAGAAAAATAAGAAATTCCAGGTTCAAGCTTTTTTCTTCTTATTTTCTAGTCCAGGTAATAATCTATGGCCTTCTTAAATAGATATAATTTAGTTTAATTTTATAATATAAATGAACATTTAAGTTGTTACGCTAACCATGATGGTATTCAATCATGTCTAAATTTTGGCCCGGAAAAAATCATGTCTAGATTGATTTAAAAAAAACATATTCTTTGTAATTTAAAAGAACAATAAAAGAATATCGGAATCTAATTCTATTGCAAATAATTCTACGGAATCTTGCGTCTTTCTGAGTCTCTTTGAGTGGTATTTTCTCAAGAAGTTCATCGGTAGTTACTTTTCTTGGATGGCGTCCCTCAACTATTGCTCCAAGTTTGGCCTTGCTGAGCCATTGTCTTCCAAAAAAACTGCGCCCACACATCGGAACAGTAACGTGCGTGTTTGGACTTGAACTCATCCTTTACACCAGAATTTGGGAGCTGCAAAAGGAAGGGTTTCAGGTTACAAACAAAAACAAAAGCTTAACAAAGTGAAACTACAAAGATTACACAACAATTATACCTTCAACAAGGTGGGATGATATTAAATCTTGATGGGCCGCACTAAAACTGAGAAAAGAGGGAGTATTGGAGGGGGAAAGGGGCGCTTATTAGGGAAATTTTCTGTGCCCTGGAATAGAAAAGCAGAAATTTTCTGCTTCTTTTTTTTATTCCCCAGCACAAAAAAGAAACCGGTTCATCCCGGGAACAAGAAAAAAAACCGGATTTACCAAACACAATTCCTATCCAATTTTGTTCCTGGGAACAGAAATTAAGGAAAAACTCATTCTGGGAACGTTACCATGCACACCCTAAAATTAATATTGGATTTTTCCTCTTTTATTCACTAGGAAAATAATCCAATAAATTACTAAAATTAGAGACAACATACTTTCCTATTTTTAATAAATATTTAATTGCCTTTAAGGATTTACCATAATTTTCTCAGGGTATTTTATGACCCATAATTGCATTTAGGGATTTTTGGCACTTTATCCCTTTTAATTTCAAGAGAAATTACCTTAGAAAAATAAGATAAATACTACACTAGTTTTGAGACCACATATTCACCTATTTCCAATAGGTTTTCCCTAGAAAATTAGAAGGAATAAAGTGCTAAAAATCCTTAAATACACTTATGGGTCATAAAATACCCTGAAAATATTATGATAAATCCAAAGAGGCAATTAAATATTTATTAAAAATTAGAAAGTATGTCGTCTCTAATTTAGGTAATTTATGGGATTATTTTCCTTGGAAAATAATGAGGCAAAATTTAATATTATTTTGGGGAACATAAGTTGTCCCATGATTTTTAAAATAATACATGGTGCATAAATTACCAATGTCAGTGCAATAGTTGTGAGAAAACAATTAATCTAATTTAAGAAAATTGTCAACAATTAGTAAGTGATTAAATAAGTAATTAATTGCTAATTATGTAAGCATAAATAAAGGAAATGTTTGAAGTTAATTATATACAACCCCTAATTAGAGATTAATGACCAGTAAAGGATTAAGATTAGCATGAGAAATCGGGCATGGATCTAATAAAATTACTTCGAATAGTTTGGTGTCGAAGGCAATGCTAGTCTATGTGGGTTAGCCAATAAGTCGCCGTGAATTGTCTTCCAAAAAAATTGCGCCCACACATCGGGACAGTAACGTGCGTGTTTGGACTTGAACTCATCATTTACACTAGAATTTGGGAGCTGCAAAAGGAAGGGTTTCAGGTTACAAACAAAAACAAAAGCTTAACAAAGTGAAACTACAAAGATTACACAACAATTATACCTTCAACAAGGTGGGATGATATTAAACCTTGATGGGCCGCACTAAAACTGAGAAAAGAGAGAGTATTGGAGGGGGAAATGGGTGCTTATTAGGGTTCCGGCCAAATGCCGCGATTGAGGTTTTTAAAAAACCCTTCTGTTCTTGTTTAGTCGACTAAGACTTGCGAATTAGTAGACTAAATCTCAGGGTTTTCAAAAAAAAAAAAAAATTGGCCTGCGTTTTAGTCAACCAAACCATGGATTAGTCGACTTCACAGTTTCCAGACAGGGGCATTTTGGTAAATAGTTATTTAATAAAGGACAAATTGGTCAAAAAGCCAGATAATCTTACACATTTAAATAATTAATTACATCCAAAACGCGAATTTAAATAAGCAGAAATGTTATGAATACTAAAATTGGCTAATTGTACGGGAGATTTTTGTTTTTTTCAAAAACAAATTTTAAAGTTAATAAGAAACTTATTTAAAAATCAATTAATAAGTCCAGGTTTGTTTCAGAGTTTTTCTTCAAAATCATTGTCACGGTCACGGATAGAGAAAAATAAGAAATTCCAGGTTCAAGCTTTTTTCTTCTTATTTTCTAGTCCAGGTAATAATCTATGGCCTTCTTAAATAGATATAATTTAGTTTAATTTTATAATATAAATGAACATTTAAGTTGTTACGCTAACCATAATGGTATTCAATCATGTCTAAATTTTGGCCCGGAAAAAAATCATGTCTAGATTGATTTAAAAAACATATTCTTTGAAAATAAAATATCTTTTCAATAAATAGAAGGAAGTAGGAAGAAATTAAAAAAGCAAGAAGTTAATTAAGCCGAAGCAGCGATCATCGTCAGGCCACTTCTGTAATTTAGCAACACACTCACACTCATGGCTGTGTCAGAAAATGGAAATCCGGCGGTAGAACCATCGTCAAATCAAGAAAAAATAAAGTACACTATTTTAAATTGGAAAAGTATCAAGCAACAAAAACAACAAAAACATGTTCCTCCTCAAATCGAACGAGTTCAAGACTTCGAAGATTTCAGTTCTCAAGGTACGCATACAAGTCTATTTTATTTCTACAATTTTTGCTTATAATTATCTCCTTTTCTAATACAAGTCTATTAGAAAAATTAATATCCAAAGTCACAATTCCCTTTTTTTCTCTTGTATTCACATAAATCCAAATTCAAGACTTAGTGTTTTTGTAGTCATGACTCCTATGAAATCCCGTATATGGGTTCAGAGGGGAACGCAAGATGCCTTATAAGAATTTAATTATATTCTCTCTACTCGTTTTAAAACGAGAAGTATATAGATAGATAGATATTACATTTAGAATAGGGATAAAGTTGAATCGAGGATCTCAAATATTTTAAGGTGGTATCTTATATATCTTAATATATTAAAAATAGGTCAATCTCCCTCGATTTAACACTCCCACAAACACGGTTTCCTCATCCTAGCTTCTTCGAGCGTGTCTCTTTCTCACTAAAATTTACTTCTTTCTTCATCTCACAAACCTGGTATAAAATTGCAGGAACTTTTGAGGATATAAAAGTGGAAAGGAAAATTTCGAGTGATATACCAAAGAAAGCACCTCAAAGAGTAAAAGCACCAGAGGCTCAAGTCGAAACAAGAAAGATTTTGGGGCAAAAAAGAATTAGAGAAGTGCAAAAGCAAAGAGAAATTGCTCGTCATAAGATAGATCAAACAAAAGATACCACAAGCTTCAACGACAACAAAGAAGTTGAGGGAAGAGAAATTACTCGTATAAGAGAAATACAGAAACAAAGAGAAATTGCTCGTCATGAGATCGATCAGATAAAAAACACTGCAGGCTTCAATGATAATATGGAAGTTGAGCGAGAATTTCACAAGATTGTTCGTCTTGGAGAAATACAAAGACAAAGAGAAATTGCTCGTCGTGAAATTGATCAGATAAAAAACACTGCAGGCATCAACGATAATATGAAGGCCGAGCAAGAATTTTACACACTTACTCGTGGGCGTTCCTTATCCAGGGATGAATTTCGTAGGCTTCTTTGCTTTGGAGAACCATTAGATCCATTCTTCTATGAATGATGGAGTCATTTTTGTTCGTCTTGTAGAATAATCTATATTCACATGTACTGTGGATTATATATTTTATGAATGTGACTATATATATTTGCAATTGTAATTGTGGATTCCCCAGTCTCCTCGTCGCTTTATCCGTATTGCTAACATTCACTTATGTTTGCTACACGTGCAACACAAATGAATACAAAAACTTACAATATAATTCTGCTTAGAGACCATAGTCTGAGCAATCACAGGCAATAGAACACATTATTTCAAAAAAAAAAAAAAATACATTTTTAAAAAAGATGTACGAGTATTTCTCACATCACTTTTGTCATTTTCGTAAACAAATTTAGATTGAAATCAAATAAATTCCAGAGATGAAAATTAAACATAAGAAAATTAAAAGGAAAATTAAATTTAGAAGCTTACTTTCTCAGTTTGCTCAAAAGCTTATATTTTATTAATTCTTATGGAATAAAACTTAAGTTTATTTAATTATATCCGTCCAACCCAATCTTATGATAGAAAGCTCGACTAAAACGCGAGCCAATTTTTTTTTTTGAAAACCCCACGATTTAGTCGACTAAGCCGTGAGTCTTAGTCGACTAAACCGCTATTTAGTCGACTAAGATACAAGTCTTAGTCGACTAAATCGTGACAGAGAGGTTTTTTAAAAACCTCAATCGCGGCATTTGGAACCCTAATCGACTAAGCACACCTTTCCCCTTCCAATACTCTTTGTTTTCTCAGTTTTAATGCGGCCCATCAAGGTTTATTACCATCCCACCTTATTGAAGGTATAATTGTTGTGTAATCTTTGTAGTTTCACTTTGTTAAGCTTTTGTTTTTGTTTGTAACCTGAAACCCTTCCTTTTGCAGCTCCCAAATTCTGGTGTGAAGGATGAGTTCAAGTCCAAACACACACGTTACTGTCCCGATGTGTGGGCGCAGTTTTTTTGGAAGACAATGGCTCAGCAAGGCCAAACTTGGAGCAATAGTTGAGGGACGCCGTCCAAGAAAAGTAACTACCGATGAACTTCTTGAGAAAATATCACTCAAAGAGACTCAGAAAGACGCAAGATTCCGTAGAATTATTTGACATAGAATTAGATTCTGATATTCTGTTATTGTTCTTTAATTTATTAATTATTATGAGATATAGTAGTTGTGATTTATTATATTATTAAATTATGTCTAAGAAATTTGTCAAAGTAAAAAATTTGTTAAATGGAAAAGTTCCACATCATTGGCTTCTTTATATGAGGTGCTCTTACAATGTAGAAGGATGCCCCTTTAATTTACCTTTTCTTCTCATCCCATTCCAACAAGTGTGTTTCTTTATACCTTTCTTCTCATCTCATCCCAGCAAGGGTCTTTCTTTATGCCTTTCCTTCATTCCATCCGAACAAGTGTATTTCTTTAGGTTGAGGGGCTCTTACAATATAAAAGATGCCCCTTTACCTTTTTCTCTCATCCCATCCCAACAAGTGTCTTCTTATTCTATAAGATATTTTGTATTTCTTCCTCTTTTATAGTATTTTACTTGTATATTATTTAGAGTAAAATTAGATTATGGTATTTCTCTTGTTATTGTCTTATTTTTTTAATTGTTATTAGATATAGTAGTTGTAATTTATTATATTAATAAATTACCTCTGGAAACTTTGTGCCACTTCCGCAACATGCACAGCTTCCCTACAAAAGAAGAGGAAGAAGTTGTACAAACAGTAATTGGCAATTCCAATAATGACGAAACGGGAGGCTTGTACTTGTATTTGAAGCTCTGATGAGCTTCTCCTACAAAATTCAACGGTGTTAGACCTATGCATTGTTTGTTGGTTTGTTTTCATCAATGTTGCATCTCTATGTTCACCTCTGTACCATTTTGAATTCACTGTCGAGATATTATTGCAAGCATCATAAAGGTAGAACCAAAAGCAATATAAGATGAAGAGCATGACAAATTTTT
Organism: Acacia pycnantha; assembly: GCA_025563575.1. Taxonomy (NCBI): domain Eukaryota; kingdom Viridiplantae; phylum Streptophyta; class Magnoliopsida; order Fabales; family Fabaceae; genus Acacia; species Acacia pycnantha. The sequence goes on from JAMWYP010000143.1 coordinate 1,714,949, forward strand.
CCTATTTTTCAAATCTTGAGGGCAAAAAACTAAAGATATTTACAGCACAATTAATTGCTCTAATTAAACTCCAGAGATGAAAATTAAACATAAGAAATTTAAAAGGAAAATTAAATTTAGAAGCTTACTTTCTCAGTTAGCTCAAAAGCTTATATTTTATTAATTCTTATGGAATAAAATTTTTTATTTAATTATATCCGTCCATCCCAATCTTATGATAGAAAGCAACAACAAATCTTATGCATGACAATAATTAATTACATTTAAAACTTTAATCTAAAAGGGATTGATTACTGTTCTGGTGTAAAACACAGATGACTAGCCCTGATGGACTAGTATGTTGATATTGATTAGGACTTGACTAAGAAAAGCTACGCACTGAAGAGGGATCAAAGTCCACGTAGTTCGAAGATACCAGAGGCATTTAGCCAAGGGGGAGGTGTGTGTGCTCTGTGTAGGCAGTATGGTAAAGGAGAGAGTTTAGAATATGTGTACATTTAGGTTTTAACTCTTATTTATTGAGTGTGCCTGTTGGTCTTGGGCTCATAGACCCTCTATTTGCGATAGAGATTTCCCTTGATTATCTCCTTGATTGTAGGTTAGTTATGATATTATCTGATCCGTTGGTGATTATGATAGATCTGCTTGTTATTGGGCCGCATCACTACTGGGCCTTATATAGATCCGTAACAATTACCATTCCTATTCTTACCATTCTCTTCCATTCTATTACTCATCTCAACATTTGTATTGAAATTTGAATGGTTTAAATTTAATGTTTTATAAAAACATTAATAAAATATCAAATTATCACAAAATAATTTAATAAATTTTAAAACGGTTAATTTTAGTTTACGATAATCAAATTATAGAACATTAAATCTCGACCACAAAAAATTCAATCTAAAAACTGAGATGAATAATAAAGGAGAGGAGGATGGTAAGAGTAGAGAACCAATCCCAATCTAAATAAGCAGAAATATGTTTTTAACAAAATTTTAGTTAAAAAAAACTTATTTAAAAATCAATTAAGTCCACATCTGTTTCAGTCTTTCAGACTTGTTTCTTCAAAATCATCGTCATTGTCACGGATAGAGAAAAATAAGAAATTCCGGAGGGGGCAGTGTCTTGCACAACTGATCCCGCTTCCACCGGAATTCTCGCTCATTTTCTCTTCCCTCACCGTGATTCGTCCCGGCGTATCATGGCTAGGGTTTCGGCTCCACCATCTCAGACGACTTCTCCCTCAATGGCTTCGATAATCAGGGCCTACTCTCTGCCTCTGATTTTCTTTGCCGGAGCCGTGTACTACCAGCTCTTTGTCATTCCCAAATCCTTCCCCCCCTCCCATTACGACGGTAACTCCTATTAGTTCTGGAAATTGGACTCTGTTTTTATGCACACAAGTTTCACAGTTTTTAGTTAAAGAATTTTATAAATTTACGTGATTTCTTCGTTTTGGTGATCGCAGTTTTAAAAATTGAGAGGTATAGCTCGGTTGAGAAAGTGAAGGAGGCCTACGAGAAATTCGAATCTGAATGGTAATGAAGCGTTACTTGTTATAAATTGTGTATTCTTACTTCTCACTGGAGTGTGTGGCTGTGTGAAATATAATTGTTGTTGCCTCCCAGTCTCCTCCTTCATTTGGCCTATGATTTAACATGTGAATATGGTGGACTAAAGGAGTACATTGAGAATATGCAAAATGTTTTACGCGTTAGCCTTTTTGGTGGTTTTTCATGATCATTCTAGTTACTCGTTCTTTCAGGAAGTCGGCTTTGGAAGCTCCAGATACTCTTCAAATTTTAAAGGTTGGTTTCTAGATATCATTTATGAACTATCTTTTTTGTTAATAATGTTAATCTTTGCCGCAAAGAATCTTCACTATCAGAAGGGAAACACTTCAATACAGAATTTGCAGTGCAACTATCTCCAGATAAATTCTGAAAAAATGTTGAAAAAGAACTAATATGCGGTATAAGATGAGGATTATCACTTAAATACGACTCTGACACTATTAGCATCCTTCTATGTAGTTTCAACTTAGTCTGTATTTTGTAAAGATAATTCTGTTGATTTCGTGATCTGATTTCTTTGCTGATAATGAGTGATGAGTCAAATTCAGCTGATTGCGTATTACTGACTGAAAACCTGAGGATTTGCTTGTCTTGAACATTGCTATCCTTTAAAATAGGATATGCATTTGATTTATATCTCATTTTTCTTTTTTCTTTGACCCCAACAAATCTATCGAATCTGAGATTTCCACTTGGTGACTTAATATTATGAAGTTCAGCTTCGTAGAAAAAAGATTTTACTTGCACTACTCAACTATCAGTGAGACGAGAGGAGATGGGACTATTGGGAGGGGTTGAATACTGTACCCTGCTGGCTAAATTTGTTTCCTTGGGGAAACATTGTCTAACCATATGTCTGAGTGTGTCAGGACATGTGTTCATGCTTGTGTGAGAGTTTGTGCAAAGAAAATGAGGTTCAGGCCCGTTGATGTGTATGTTAAGAGTGCCAGGAGTGTCAATTATTTTAGATTTCATTGCTTAATTTAACTTTAATCTGCTGAAAATTGATATGCGGACATGTGTTCATGCTTGTGTGAGAGTTTGTGCAAAGAAAATGAGGTTCAGGCCCGTTGATGTGTATGTTAAGAGTGCCAGGAGTGTCAATTATTTTAGATTTCATTGCTTAATTTAACTTTAATCTGCTGAAAATTGATATGCACCTTGTTTTCTCCACTTCATTACTATATAGAGGAGTCAATGAGCCATTCCCCTGAAATTGTCTTTGATTTCATGTTATAATGCACTGGATCTGCATTAATGAGAACTGTAAAATGTTTATTTGTAAGTTGGCATTTTCCGCTACAAGAAGCCTAAATGATATAATATCATTTCACAAACAACATATCATGTTCGCAGATTCGATATGCTTATGAGTTGCTGACAAATCCCACGTGGAAAAGAGACTATGATCTATTTGGCATTGACGAGCAACTTGTGAGTACTTTTTTCAGGATAGTTCCTTTGAATATCATTTCCATTTTGTAAGAGCTGTCCCAAGATTTTTTTAATACCCTATTTACTGTCAGCTTATATATGTTCTCTTTAATTGACAAATTGCTCGGTGATAGCATATTATTGAGGCTGCCAGCAAGCTTTATGCAGGGAAAAATACTTCAGCGTTGGACTTCCCTTTACTAGATGCCCCTTCTTTTGGTTAGTCGAGACTTGTAATTTATATGAATGATAGGCATTTATAAGGAAGTAAATTCTTATACATATAGTCCACTTTACATTTCAGAGTCTGTTGATCACTCTTATAAAGTCATCACAACCAGTGACTTCCAGTCTTTATTTCCAGATACAAAGCCGTGGCTAATTCAGGTATAAACACTTGTTAGAATATGCTGACATATGATAACTGAAGGAACTAGTGTTTCACAGCATGATTTTCTCTTATTATTATTCCTCCTCACCATTTCCTTGTAATGACAAAGTTTAAGCTTAAAAAATGGACTTTTAGTTTCGTATGCAATTTTGTACTTTTCTTTCTTCACCTTTGGGTTATGGTGCTTCTTTATGGACGGATATGTGAAATAGGTACTCTTGTTGAGTATGCTTTATTGGTGTTAAATGCTTCAATGTGAATTGTACTTTTCAGAATAAAACATAAGCTAAACATAATCAATGTTATGGTTTCCAGAAAGAGCTTTCTTTTGCTAAGCCTATGGAATGAATTACGTAAATTTTTTGGAGATATGAGGATTGATATTAGCATTGCATTATATTATTCTAACTTCTAAATTCTAATAACTTGATAGAAGTGGTTGTCTGCTTTTGTAAATATATAAATAATTATAGGGGCCTCTTCTAACTTACAAGTCTGGATAAAACCTTTAGTTCCAACTTTGGGGTCATTTGTTTCATTTACTTAAACATTTGAAGGAAACAAAACAGACAGTGACAATACGTAGCTATAGGTTGGTGAACAATATTTTCCAATATGCTGATTAATGATTTTGAAAATAGTTGAAATTATGGTTTGTACTTTGTGCCATTATGTGAATTTTAAAGCCACACATTAATTTTCAACATTTAGTTTTCTGTTTACTCTTGTTAGTTGTTATCCTTGACAGATAGGTTTGATTGATATTTATGCTAAAGACTTGGTATAATTGTTGTTGCTAGCATTCATAATTTGAACTCTTGTTTGGTTGTTTTTGGTCGTTGATAGAGCACAATGGTTTTGTGTAATCTATGTAGCTGACCCCACCTAGTGGGATAAAGTTGCTTCTTGTTTGTTTGATAGAAACTATAAGTTGATCTCTCTTATTCTTTACATTTTCTGACTTGGTACTTATGCTGAATGAATTTCGGATCAGTTGTATTCATCTGGGAGCAAACGCTGTGCTCAGTTTTCTGACGATTGGAAGAAAATTGGTATGTATCTTGAACATGAACTTCTGATGTAGCTACTCTCTTCATGCATGTGAAATGTTGTTTAGGTTTGAACAGAGCAAGAGAAGTATATTATATTCTCTTATTTTAACTGTACATATTACATAACATACGAGCAAAACATATATACACAAATCAGGAAATAACAGAGAAAGACATGAGGCAATGAGTCAGGAGATTAATTTCCTAAAAATCTCTATTCTAATGGTAATGTGGTTACCAGTATTGTATCCCTGATGAAAACAAAAATATTTCAACATGTTGCTCTGATTTACAAATCATTTGAAATGTTTGAGTGGCCCACCAGCAACTAACCTTCAGATGTTCTAGCAGTTATGACCAAATCTATTGTGCTTCCTGTATCTAAATTCCTGCCTCCAAAATAAAAATAAATTAAGAATTGTATTGATGGTAGGAAAAGGAGACAGAAAACTCCCCTCTTGGCAGAAGGCTAATATGTGAATGTGCAAGCTTGCTTCATGCTAAGAGGATCAAATGAATAAGTTTCTTGTTTACTCAGCAATCATTTTGTCTCTCGTCTATTGGACAAAATGGAAGCTGGAAATATACTCATTTCCTTTTTTTGGTGCATTTTTTTCTTTACTGAAGGAGGTCAAGGTTTGATGTAATAAATTTATTTTAAATGTGGAATAAATCTCCTTGAAATCCAAAGATTCTGTTATGTTGGTCACATTATCAGGATTTGACTTTTTCTGATTCTTTTCTTTCCTATTAGCTTCTTCATTGGATATGGTTGCAAATATTGGTGTGGTTGAACTTGGTGAGATACAACTTGCTGCTTACCTTGCTGATAAAAGATCAACCGGAAAGCCTTTTTTCAGAAATGGTGAGTTTCTGAATGGAGTATTTATTTATTTATCTGTAATCTAACTTGATTTTTATCAAAAGATCTGTTCTATAGTTGTAGTTGTCAATTTTTTTTTGAAACTCTTGATGCATGTAAATATGAATGATTGTGTAAAGGTGCATAACAAGGAGTGGCGTTGTCCAAATCCTGTTGAAAATTCATTGTGACAATCATTTACCTAAAACAAAGTAAATGCATCCTATGGTTTATTCTGATTATGGTTTGTTTATGTTAACTTATGTTAAAGATCCATCCAGATTTCTTTATGGCCAATTTGCTTGATGCATCAAAGTGCGGGTACTTTTGCATGAGGTTCTTGTTTTTCGCAGCTTCTTGTTGCATGTTTTGAATGAATTATTTTAAAACAAAGTTGTATGTGAGTGGAAAGTATGGTTAAAATTTTGCGAGAAGCAGATGTTTTATATTTGTTTTTCATTCTTGGAAGGAAATATGTTTAATAGAAACTAGATGGTGGGAAGCATACAAATTGTCACTTGTCCTTCTCGATTTAAACAGAACACATCCTGTGTCTTAGAAAGTAGATGAGCAATATATTTGCCAAAGGTTGGTCCAGTTGGTAAAGAGGTTGGCTCATAACCATGAGGTTGAGTTCGAATCTTGCTGATGTGAGGACTTTGTTAGTGGGTGATCTATAATTACCTCTGTAAGCGTTCTTTGAGCCCGAAGGCATGTCCTAACCCTAGTGGTCCTCCGGGACCCAACTTACCTAAAGTTTTTTTCTTATAAATAGATTAGCACTATATTTAGAAGGAGCACATGTGGCTTTTCTAACCTATAAAAATTGTGCACAGGTATTCCGTCTTTTGTCACTGTTCCCCTCGGATGTCAATCTGCAAATTGCATCACTAGGTGAGTCTTTGGTTAGGATCTGGGTTTCAAAATTACCTACTTTTGTAAAATTTTAAACTTGATTTACTGAAGATTATATATGTTTAGATAATTACACATTATGTGTGCTTTGGATATTTATTAAATCTATATTGTCCAAACAATAGAAATGCTACAACATTTATTTCTGTGATAGGTTTGATGGTGATTTGACTGCTGATGAGGTTACAAATTGGTTCGCAACAACTGTACTACGTTTACCTCAAATTATGTACTACTCAAAGGAGACATTGGTAATGTGTCTAAAGGCTCCTGATGTTGTAGTTATCTGTTATGGTATTCTCCATTGCCACTGTAATATTAGTGTAATCTACTGAAGTTCATTGAATAAGGGAACATCCATAGTTAAGCGGCAAGAGTAATTACCTCTTGAACATAAATGTCACATCATTCAGTGAAAGGCAGTGTTAATTTCTTTGAAAGCATCTTTCTTCATGTCACTGAGTAATTACTGTAATATTAGTGTAATCTACTGAAGTAATGTGATTAACAGTTCCATGAATAAAAGAATACCTTTAGTAGTGAATTGAGAAATTTTCCTTTTTTCATATAAATACCAGGAGACTAACAAATCACAGAATACCAACTTAGAGTTGGTTTAGCGGTGTAAAGCCTTTTTAGATTTCTCTGGGTCTCGAGTTCAAGTCCATGAGGAGATACTTGTGTTGGAATGGGCAGCCACGAACCCCGAACCAGATACTGTATAATAATATCGAAAAAACAAATCACATAATTTTCTTTTTTGTTTTATTAGCAATCCTGCCCTCCTTCATGACCAATAGTTGAAAGATAGGCTTGTCATTGAAAGCTAGCTGCCCAATCATTTGTACAAAGTTCGTAATTCTCTATCCATTGGGTTTAGCACCTAACTTTTATTCAATCATATTTTTTGGTGTTGCATAATTTAAATAATTATTTAATTTTGATTTAAGCATTCAAACAACTATGGCTTTATTGTTTGTGTGGGAATATTGTGTATCTATTTTAGATTATTTAGATTAATTGTTATTTTATTATTAAGTTTGATATTTAATATAGCCTAGGATTAGATATGAATATATTATATCTTAGTTATTTTGATTTGATTAGATTAAATTAGATTCTAGAATTAACTTTAGGTTTGCCTATATAAAGGCCCATATGTACTATCTTTTATTCATGGATTCAGAATAATATTATTCTCTCAAATTGTCCACATGGTATCAAAGCAAATGAAGAAGAAGAACAAGAATAGTCGGAGTTCTTCTCAAAATCTGTTCTGTCGATTGGCACTGTTAGTTCTCGGATTTGTCTAGTGTTGTTGACTACCAGCAAGTCAACCCTTTCTCAGCATCGTCGATACCTTTAGAGTTTGTCATCTGCCTGTATTGTCACAGGTCAATCCGTCCCTGTCAGTGTCGTTGACTACCAACAGAGTTGACCTCTTCGCAGTTCGTCGACCGTCCGTATGTTGACCTCTTCACATTTCGTTGACCGTCCGTATGTCGACCTCTACACAGCTCGCCATTCGTACGTGTTTGGTCCTTCAGTACGTGGTTTGTTATCTGAACGTGTTCGTCACAGTTCAGTCCCGCTTCAAGTTCTGATCTCTTCACATTCTCAGAATTTCTCTCTACCACCAGTCCAAGTTACACACTAAAAAGCTTGGTCAATATGTCTAAGAGAATATAATTTCTCGCTTGAATAGGTGTTAACAAGCTATTGCTTAGATCAAATTGAGAGTTCAGTGGTCAAATTTGGAGCCAAAAAATTGAATCCTTCCTCTCTCTCTTCAAACCCGACAGAATCTAGTCGTGCAATTCACCGTCATTGCACCCGACGTCCATCAGTCTCCTCTCCACGTCTTGAGAATTAGTCGGCGTTTCTCAAGTCTGATAGTGTCATTTGAGGCTTCAGGTAGTGGTAGTTCAGCCCTCCAGTCCATCATTGTCGAGCACCTTCCCATCCGTATTCGTCGAAGCTTAAGGCGGTGGTTGTTCGGCCAGTCTGTCAACGTCGAGCACCAGGTCTGTGATCATCGCTCCTAGTGACGGTCTCAATCTCGTCAAACAGCGCAATTCGTCAGCATCAAGCTCTAGATATGTGATCATCGCTCCCAGTGACGGTCTCAATCTCGACAACCAGAGTTTTTCCCACAACATCCAGTAATCTTTACTCCAATTTGCGGTCTTCCTCTTTGCGCTACACAATATTGGAGAAAGTTCGTATCTACACTCTTCTCTTGGCTATCAACCCTACTTATGAAGTTATGATTATGTAAGAGGATGTATCATGTCCACTTGACAAATCTTCAAGTTGCAGATGTGTTGACAAAAGGATTGCTTAAACCTGCATTTAAAAGTTGTATAATCAAGTTGGACATGATTACCATCTATGATCCAACTTGAGGGGGAGTGTGAGAATATTGTGCATTTATTTTGAATTATTTACATTAATTGTTATTTATATCTTAGGATTAGATATGGATATATTATATCTTTAGGATATCATCTCTTAATTTTTTTATTTGATTAGATTAAATTAGATTCTAGAGTTAGTTCTAAGTTTGCCTATATAAAGGTCCATATGTACTCTCTTTTATTTATGGATTCAGAATAATATTTTTCTCTCAAATTGTCCACAGTTTGTTTTTTGTGCTTGCTTGTTTGAGTTTTTGTGGTTACGCATTGGAAGTTATTTGAAACTGTATTGTTATATTTTCAGGTGCCTAATTTCCTGGCAAAAACTAGTCCGCATAAGGTACTACTTTCCTGCTCTGTCATTATTGTAGTGTCAAATATTAACTTCTGCATTTATTCTTTTACCCAAAAAAACCCAAAAAAAAATCTGCATTTATTCCTTTTACTCTCTTAACTTCTATATATTATTAATTATGTATTTCTCATAACAGTTCTCTTTATATTATTTGTTATATATTTTTGGGAAAACTATCTTGCAATAATGAAAAGTACAGGTACCAAATTAAAAATTGAGGAAAAGCCGAAAAGCATAGGTACCTGCAAAATGGGTTTCCCAATATCTTTTTTGTCAATTGGTTTGCTTTTGTTTGATGACCTTTATCATCATGAGAACTTTGTCAATTTGTTTTCACTAATGGCTATGAAATTGTGAGCCATCTGTGAAAACTTAGTTACTGAATTTCCTTGCTTGGTGTTTGCAAACTGATGCAATTTCCAATAGAATTAAGTATATGGTATGTTGTATTCTGTGGCCATCTTAGACTTGATCTTTAGCTAGAAGGTCAAAAGAGGCATAATTTTGTGACCAATCCATACCTGATCTCTAGTCAAAGAAATAATCTTTAATGATTCTCTTTTATGTGATCCTTACTTCAGTAGACCTTCGTTTAGTTTTGTTACTTGGTCTAAGTTACTCGTTTAATACCCCTGTTTTATAGGTAAAAGTCATCTTGTTCACGACAACAGGGGAGCGTGCCTATCCATTTATTCGACAAGCAGCTAAAGACTATTGGAATTTTGCTTCATTTGCATTAATTCTTTGGCGGGAAGAGGAGTCTTCTTATTGGTTGGGAGCGTAAGTTAGAATTTTTAATTCTCTAAGTTCGCACTTAAAAAAATTCATTCTACATATCTCTCTGGCCATAAAGAAGGAACAGCTCTATGAATGTTCAAATATATTTAGCCGCTTATGTTTTATCTCTAGATCTACCATGAAGCATTTTGATAAATTCTGCTTCATTTTTTATGGCAGATTTGGGGTGGAATCTGCACCTGCTATAGTATTTCTTAAAGACCCTGGCATCAAACCTGTCGTGTATCATGGTTTTTTTCTTCTTTGTTATTTTACCTGAGAACTCTTTTACTTGTATTTTGTTCTTCATTTCAATAACCATGCCATGATCTATGGTTTGTAGGTTCAATTAACAATTCAGTATTTCTGAATTTGATGGAAAACAATAAACAGCAAGGTAAGCCAGATTTATGGTTTTGGATCCATAGATTGTCCGTTTCTTTGATTAACAACCTTTTTTTAAACAAATTGCCTTCATTTTTGTTTGTGGTTTTGTTGAGAAAGGAGGATTGGGAGGTGATATGGCTGGAACTTCTTTAATTGAATTGATCTTTCCCTATTTGATGTATTTAACTTCCATTTTTGTTTGATTAAATCAAAGAACTTTGTGAAATAAAATATTTCATTCTTGCCCAAATACTTTCACAGAATGTTTGTTGGAAAAGATTTTGGCATCTATTGCATCAGAACGAGAGAGATATTTTGCTTCCTCTCTAATAGATGCAACACTGTTCTTCTGTTCATGGTATAATCATAATGACTTACAAGTTGTTTGGAGGCCCTTTTTTTTTTGCTGCTTGAAGTCAGAATTCTATGAAATGAACAACTTTTCAGTCCCTTTTGTTAGTAATATCTTTATGCCCCTCTCAGAGCTTCCACAATTGAGGAGTGTGACATCAATGGAGCTAGGTTGTGATCCCCATGGCTATTCTCGTGCTGGATACGACACAGTCATTTGGTATTGTGCTATTGCAGTGGGAAGGCTAAGTCCAGAATTGAACAAAATGCGTGAAGTATGTTTTTCTTTTCTTTTTAAATTTCTATCATGTGTCCACAACGTAACTACTATTTTAATTGAGAGCTATTCTTATTTGGATTCGTTGAGAATGTCAAGTCATGATTGTCATTGTTGGGTTACTTTTATGCCGTTCAAATTTCTAATAAAGTATATCTTCAATTTGGGTTATTCAACTATCATTATCATGAGGGACAAAAGCAAACATCTGTCTTTTGAAGCGTCTATTCTTCAAAGCTTAGCAGATGTAAATTATACAAGTCAATAGACCATGTGTAGGGTTCAAGAAACATTATCAAAGCATGCCAAGTCAGATCGGCCATATGAAGATGAATCCTTAGCTCCAGCTGTGGATGCATTTAAGAGAAAGCGATTGACATTTGCTTGGCTGGATGGTGAAAAACAACAGGTGATACTTTCCCTCTAATTTGTTCTATTTTTATTTATTTTCAGCTCTAATTAAATTTAATTGTCTACTTGCTATGATAAGTTTACATAGTGTTTTTAGCATTTGTCAATGAACCCAATGGATACTGATACGATTCATTTCTTGAGGTTTTTTAAATTTATTTGACAATGATAAATGAACAAAGTTACATTTTGCTTAATTTTTATGGTCTAGATCTATCAATGGCAAGATATATTGAATCATTAAAAAATGGTAACCAACCACAATACTAGTTTGTCTGGATGAAGATACTTTTTTCACCTTATTTGCAACTGTTTCCTCCCCAAGCTTCTAACAGAAATGCACAATTAATCTTCTATTAGGACTATTGTCGTTTTTACCTTGGTTCTACGGCCAGCTATGACACTTGTGGACAACGGAGGAGTATGAATGATGTACCTCATTTATTTGTCATTCGTTACCTGAGGAATAGTACTACTCTAGATAAGAGGGATCAAGAAGTAACAAAATGGAACTCATTACTACTTCAAGATTTGCTCAAGGATCAGGATCAGGCAGGCCAGTTTGTAGCTAAGTACAATGGTGCAGATGACATTTCACAGGTTTTGTACTTTGCATGATTCCTGATTTACCTGCCTTGAGTCATTTCACACTTCTGTATAATAATGGTGTTTATGAACATATTATCTTGTATACTGTGAGAATTAACTACGTCAAAGAAATGCTGTTTTCTCATGCTTTTTCTTTTTGTAGATTACCAAATGGATTGCAGGGATCATAACAGATGGTGACTCAAGAGATCTACCATTTTTTGTAAGTCTCTAAAGTCATGAATAAATGTTAGCGAACCATTAGTAATCTAGCCTGCTTATTCTACTTACTTTGTCACCTTTGTAGACGCTAAAAACCCCTAAGCTTATTGAAGATGATTCTGAACCTGTCTGGTCTAGAACAGCACAAAAGATTCCTTTGAAAAATATGAAGCAGAGAGTTTTGGAAATTGTTGCTGTACTATACGATTACCTTGAGGATCCTAGGGTTGGTCCTATTCTGCTTCTGGGAGCATTAGCTTCTCTGGGTACTATCTGGCTGCGGAGAAGCCAACAAGCTGATTTGGCTAAATCAAATGATTCCGATCAACCTAGACATGAGGTAACTGTCGCGGTTTCATTTGCCTATCGTATTTTCTGAATGGCGCCCCAATTTAGCTAATATTTTTCCTAGACGTTAGGACGAGGACACAATCCACTTTAGTCCTTATTATAAGTCTATTTTAACTAATTTTCACATATCAATGAATGACAATTAAGTCATTAAATGTCTTGAATTGATAGAAATTTCCAAGTTTACCCTTATTAAAATTCTCTCTCTCCCTACATTTACAAATCATTCTCACCTCTCCCTCCATTTCTCTTTTTCCAATGAGAATTAAATATGGGTAAGGTTGGAAAAATATCATTAAAAACCCTCTAAATGGACTTATATTTAGGACAAAAAAATTTCTTCCACGATAGACTTATAATAAGGGCAGAGTGGTATATGATACTAAGAAGTTGTTTTTGAGTTTGGCATGTTATGTGATAGTAGAGGCAAGGTTCGTTGTGTAAGCCTTTCATTTTGACAGGAACCAACACCGGAAGAAAGAAGACGGAGACAAAGAGATCGGCTCCGCAAACGGTCCAATAAAAAATCACCTTCTTCTATGACTGATTTTGAGCCATCAGATGCATATCAATTGCTAGATTCTGAATCTGAGTAGTTTTCAAGATGGTTCTCCTCCTTAAAGGAAAGCAGCTAATGTTATGTCTCTTCAAGGACATGAAGTTTTAAATTATCTTCATGGAGGAACCTTCACTGGGATGACTGGACTAATATGTGGATAGCTTGGAGCCCTGTGGTATATTCTAATACTACCTCAGAGGTACCTTAATATAAGACCCTATATATTAAGAACAGGAGGGAGTAGTCACCATTACCCACCCCACTCACAAAAGAAAAAAAAAAGTTGTCAGATGCTTTTAAAAATTCCAATTTTAATTATAGGATCCTGTTTTTGCTGTTTATTTAATGCATCTGTAGGACTAATTTACATTTCCGAGATCCAAGAAGCTCTCATCTCAAATTAATGAATATATTTCCTGGTTAAGTTAATTGCATATTTTAGCAAGTGTTAGCAGTGCCATTGCTTATCTCATTTCAATATACTAGTACTTTAAATGGTATGGATTTTTAATTTTTTTTTTATTATATTCCTCTGGTTCTAAATATAGAACATAATTTGTAATATAAATTGTACTACAAAATAAGTCATATGTTTAGGACCGGCGGTAGTAATTGATATTGATTGCAATTAGGAACCGATCAAAATTCAACCCAAACAGTTCTGTTTGTTTTGGTTGAGTATTTTTTTGACTCAGTCAAACCAATCCAATAGACTAGAATATCATTAAAAAAAAAGGGAAAATGACATCAAGATTCCAATTAAGAAAAATAATAGAAAAGTTTTATTGCTTATCAATAACAAGGGAAAAAGTTGTCATTGAAAAGTGGAGGAGCTGTCATTAACAAGTTCTGAAACTTTTTTGATATTATTTTTCTCAAATGAGATTTTAATGTCATTTTTCCTTAAAAAATGATTGAAACAAATTAAAATCGCAAAAAAGTTGAATTTAATTGTCAAATTCAATATGGTACGGTTGAGTTAGGAAATAGGAAACATTTGTAAAAACAATATAGATCCTTAAGTCATTTAGAATAGTAAAAGTAAGGATAATTTAGTTTTTTTTTTTTTAAATGGTGTCAATTCATTCAAAAAAACAATAATCAGGATTACATACACAATATTAGAGGGAATGGGATAACTAGGCAAACTTGTAGGAAGGATTCCTAGTCCTAATCATCCATCCCTTTCCATGTGTGGCTGGCCCTAGTTGCAATATCAACAACATACAATACAAATATTTTCACCCTGTTTCAAGATCACTTGTTCCCTTTTACAATGCCCTCTTCTCACTAATTTAGCATTAATCCAATTCATAGCACCCCTAAACAACTCCCAAGACCGTTCACAAGTTTATATATATATATATATATATATATATATATATATATATATATATATATATAAATGCTAATTGACTCATTCAAGTCATTATTGACACTACACAGCTCACATACCGCAAAATCATTGTCACAATTAAAACTAAGCAATTTATTTTCTCTCAATAATCTATTTTTTGCCGATAAGATAAAAACAGTGATTTGGGGTATTATACTTGCCCCATCCAAAGGGCAAAGTCACTGCTTAACTTCATCAGTTTTTTTTCTCCCAATACCTTCTCAAATTTTCAACCCTTCCTCAAAAGAAGAAATTGATATTGGAAATCAATTGGAAAAATAAGAGAAATATTATTAGAATAATATGAAAAAAATTAAGAAAATACACACACACACACATACTAATATTACTCCCTCTAGTTCTACAAAGTTGATTTTTTTGAAGAGACGAAGAAAGCTAATTAAATTAAATTGTTTTAGAATATTTTTATTTTTTTCTCCAAATTAATTAGTTTGACTGATAAACTGATATATTATCTAATGATAGATAATATATGATATGATTAAGTAACTTATTTTAATTTTCTTAATCTCTGAAAGAAAATCAACTTTACCTTACATTTAGGTCTATGAGTATTATACATGGGATATTTGAGTCCGGTCTTTATTATTATTATTTTTTTTATTTTTATTTTTGATATAAAAAAGTTTTGGAGGGGTTCGACATCAGTCCCCCACCAAGGCCAGGGCACGGCCCCGGCTCTATGAGCACTTATTGGGGACTTATGAGATCGCCTACCAAAGGAGTCCCAGCGACGGACAACTTTGGGGAGAAATCTGAACTTCTCAGGCCTGGATGGCGTAGGCATCACAGCAACGGCCCAGAGATCATCCACCAGCATAATTACGCAGATATCCCTAAACCCTTTTGTCAGGGGCAAAAATGTAAATGGCCAGATGATACTCTAGTCGATGAAGCTGATTTTTGTTATCATACTCCTTTCGACCTCTGCTTTGTTGCGCTTGAGAATCTCTCCAACTTTGAGTTCTGTTGGAGATAGAGGTGAGTATTGAGAATTAAACACAATTTCTAGATTCTTTGTTTTCTAATGATCCCGTTGAGTTTTCGTCTTCAATTGTTTTACTTGGTCTTTCCGTGATTTATTTCTTCTCTGGACTTGGCGCTGATTCTTTGGAATGATTTAAATATGCTTACTGGAATGATTATAGAGCTTTCTGTGCGGTCAGTGTTAGCTGCCATTAGTCATGACTTCACAATTTTCCAGTTTTTGCATTTGGAAATGTGCTTCCGTTGAATTCTTTTTGCATTATGGAATACCGCTTCTTGTAGCGGTTTTGTTGGAATTTCAGTTTAGGGTTTGTGGGAATCTCTATGTCTTTGATTAACTACGACACTCTTACTTCTGTTGGGGCCGCCGATTCCTTAATTAGTTGGCAATTGGCATTGGCGCTTCTGGTTTGCTTGATATGCTGCTTCTAGTTCTATCATTATCATGACATGGGCGGAGGCACTATCATGCTTTGGATTTCTTGTTTTTTGTGGGGGGTATTTTATTGATGGGAAGATCTGGTCAATCTGCCATGTAGTGTCAACTTCTACGAAAAATGACCATCAGTCTAGTATAACTTCTGGATTTTGATCTTGATCAAATATAACCACGATTTTTTGGACTTGCAGTCAGGATTCTGTAGTATCATTCTTGTGGGATGACCATTACACTGATAAGGATGAATCTTCAATTACCATATTTCGTATAGCTCTTTTTTTGATTACCTGGATTGTAACTGCTAACTCACTCTCGATATGTCTATGAGATGGTGTCCACCACATCTCTGCAGCATGAAGCCTTCGTTTGTTATTTAATGTATGCCATGAAGCTGATAACAAGAGTTTTGTCTTGCACGTGTATATGTATAAACTATTTACATTGTCTGACATCGGATACTTGTTTTCCAGAACAGCTCGGGAATTATATATTTTAAATCCAGCAAGCAATTCTGATGATGTTGTCTGTTTCCTAATCCTCAAAATGATTTGGGATTGTTTTTTATTCATTTTTGCCATGCTAAAGCGTTGGTGTGTGCATCTATGATAGCTTGAAAGATTTTCCTAACCCCATGTGCAATAAGATGCTGTAAAAAAAAATTACCATGGTTTTTAAAACTTATAGCTTGTTGTTTTATGATTAGTTGAATTACCCTTTTTGCTTATGATTCATTTTTGTTTGTCACTTGAATTCTGGGTTAACTTCTTTCTTTTTTAACTTAAAAGATTTTGCTTTACTTAGTCAGTGAAAGAAAACAATTATTTAGTTGCTGAGAGGCATGGGAAAGCCTAAGGAGTCCGCGAAGGGAAAGGGGAAACAGGCAGCAAGTGGAAGTGATGAGAATGCTTCTAAGGGTAAGGGAAAAGGTGGGAAGGGTGCAGATGGACTAGGTACCTGCACCTATGTCAAAGGTAGTGGCTTCTTTCATGTCTGAGTACCTGTTATAGAAAGCTGTACAATCACTTTCTTTCATTACTCAAGTGGGGGATCATCTATTTAATTTTTGTTCCACACTTTCTTGGATTATGAAATTCTCTCCTTTCTCTCTCGGGACCGCATAGCTACAGCTTCGGTAACAATTAAGCAATTTACTCAAGTGGCTAGTCAAATGAAAGGAACATGAAATGTTGTCTTGGAGGATATTCTGGCATTTCTCCCCTTATTTACTACAACTATAGTAGTTGGTCCTTCTTCATATGTATTTGCTAACTTATTTTCTTTGTTTCCTTTTTTTGGTATTACCTTTATGATGTACTTTATATTTCTTTTATTAATGTCGTTTGGCCTTTTATCAAAAAAGAAAATCTTTCATTACTCTATTCTTGTATTGATATTTCCCTTTGGCTTTTTATTTGATGCAGCAAGGCATGTATTATGTGAGAAGCAAGGGAAGATCAATGAGGCATACAAGAAGCTGCAGGATGGTTGGCTTAGCAATGGAGATAAGGTGCCACCAGCAGAGTTTGCAAAGGTGAATTGCTGTAGGATGTGCTGCATTGATTTTTTTACCCCGTTATATATTTATCTTTTTTCATCATACCAGCTCAATTTGTTGTCAACTATTTTCTTTTTATCGAAAAGAGAAAACTCTTACCTTTTATCAGTTTTTATCATTCTTGTTGGGTAAAAGGTGAAATAAGAGTGGTTTTAGTACCGTTTTGGACAATGACTTTTATATGAACTGTTGCTTCTCATGACAAGTTCTGTCACATGAAAGAAAGTGGAACAAAAATATTTGTTTTCTATGATAAATCATCAGCAGTATAGTCTTGCTGTCCTTACAGATAGCACAAGAATATTCAGAATGTCCATCAGGAAAGAAGGGTGGTGACCTCGGCTGGTTTCCTCGGGGAAAGATGGCTGGGCCATTTCAAGAAGTTGCTTTTAACACATCTGTTGGAGCTACAAGTGCCCCTTTCAAGTCAACGTATGTCTCTCTATTTTCACTCCTTAAATTAACACCTTGTGTAGCCTATTTCTTCTCCATCCAAGCACAAATGCTGACATTTGTTTCGGTGATGATGAATGATGATTCAGGCATGGGTACCACATTATCTTATGTGAAGGAAGGAAGAACTGAGCCTTTAACAAGATTGAAGCTGGTTTCAATGGTGAAGATAGCATTTTAACTGCTCCTTGATCAAGGGATTGGAGGTTGCTTCATTATCTTATTAGATTGGTTTATAATTTAAATAAACAGTTTCCCGTATGTATATTAGGCTTGATTTCTAATGCCTGGGAGAATTGACATCATATATGATTCTGAGTGGATCATCAAGAGACATTTAAATGGGCAAAAAGTTTTGCACAATATTCTTGTGAAATCATTTTTTTTTTTCTAGTTTATCATCTTTCATGGTTTGGCTGGTAGATGGTCAGCATCTCGCCTGTGACTGTAGGGTATTCCTTGTACATGTTTCTTACTTTCCCAAATTACTGAGCTTACAGAGGCAATCACTACTGTTTTTTATTCCTGATTTCCAGATGAGCTTACAATATTTTGCGGTAAGGGGATGAGCAAGAAATGTGCTCATCACCCATCTACAGATTGATTTTGGACGGTCGAAATTTAATTCAATTAAATTTTTATATTTTAAATACATTTTTATTTTAATATGTGTAAAATTAAAAATAAAGATAATTTTATAGTTATTATTTCTCATAAAAATGAATTTATTATTTAAAAAATCACAATTTTAAAATTTTAAATTTAAACCTTTGAGATTAAATTCAAACAATAGAGATATTTTTTTTTCGGTTGTCCAGCCGGTATCCAAAGCTTCGTCCTGACTAATTCCGGATCCAACTTGGGTTGCGCACCTGGCTATGGTGGGTGAGTCTCCTAATGGGGTTTTTCTACATTCACAAAGCTCGAACTCGAGACCTTGTTCAAATAGTAGAGATCTTTATCACTATGATGAGAATGATGAGCACTGAATGGGGACCACAAACAAAAATTTTATCCAATCCATGTTGAGATGGACCTGTCCCAGGGTCAAAGAGTCTAGTCTGGATCCCTGCTCTTTCACTAGCTTTAGCTAGATAAAATTGATGGTATGAGCATCAAACAAGAAGTCCCCGTAGCTTTTGTGTGGTGGAACATATATCTATCCAACAAGTGGAAAACCGTTTCCTTATTGGGGAAGAGATCCCTCAATTCTTTCTCAGAAGATGGCATTAAGAACGATATAGGGTATGGATAGCGTCAAGAGTGGAAATGTCACCCCAAAAAAAATTGGAAATTTAATATTCAAATTGAGTAACACAGAAAAAAGGTCACTGATTCAGAACACTTGATGTCCCCTCCAAGCGCGCAGAGGTATTCCCCATGAAGTCATTTTTTGCGCTTTATGTATATAATTGAAATATTTGGTTTGTATTTTGTCATTTACCTCTATTACATTTTTCCTTTTTTTTTTAAATTTAATTTCACGGCCCATAAGTTTGATCAAATCAATCAATAAATTATCGCCCTATTCATTTTAATTTTAAATATATGAAATCCACATTTAGATATTCTCTATTTTTTTTAAAAAAAAAAAAGTAGATTACCCTATGACTTGTAGAATTTATTTTTATAGGTTTTATATTATATTACCAAAAAATATAAAAAGGAAGAAAATTATGGAGAAAATGACCTATGAAGACCATTTCAACTTCCAAAACTTAGAAAAATCTATTAACACATTAAAAGGACTGTGAAGAGATGTGGTGTGAATATATGTTTTTCATGTTCGGGAGAAAAGACCAAAAAGCTCCATTACTCAATCATTTTACACATTATTAGTACTTATTGATTTTGTCAAAACCATTACTCTTTTAGTCATTCTCTTTACTCAATTTGTCACAACTTAAAACTTTTTGTCAATCCTTTTACATATTTTGTCAGTATTTATTGATTTTGTCAAAATCATTACTGTTTTAATAATTCTCTTTACTCAATTAGTTACAACCCAAAACTTTTTGTCAATCCTTTTACATATTTTGTCAGTACTTATTGTTTTTATCAAAATCATTACATATTTTGTTAATAACACTATTCATTTCGTCAATCTCATTTCTCAATTGGTCACAACCTAAACTCTTAGTCAATTATTTCACACATATTAACATTCTAACCAAAACAGCAAACAATAAATGACAATGAAGCAAAGCCAACCTCAAGCTTTAACATTTATGGGGTGGGGGAGACGAAGGACAGTTATGGAAAGTAGGGGGTATATTAAAAGATCAAGCGTGCTTATTGAACAGGTTTGAAAACCCTCTTCCTCTTGGACATAGAAAGCTCAAGAATCGAAACCACAGAGAACTGCAAGCAATCATCAAACAAATCAGTGACGGGAGGGCGTGGCTTTGGTCCTTGTCAAGGACCATCCGCTGCTCCCTTATAAGCTAAAACTGATGACGCTTTTTTTATAAAAAAAATTTGGATACTAACTGTTATTAAAAAGATACTTTAGGATACTGAAAAAACACTTCGTGATCTTGAAAAATTATTTTAAAATCTTAAAAAATTATTTCAGGATACTTACTTGCACTAAAAAGATACTTCTGTACGACGAAGTATTTTTTCAGTATTCAGAAGTATCTTTTTAGTAATAGTCAGTATCCAAAAAAATTTAAAAAATAAAACAAAAACTAATCAGTTTTGGCTTATAAGGGCGCAGCGGACGGTCCTTGATAAGGACCAAAGCCACGCTCGCGACGGGAGGATTTATACCTCAAACTAATTTAATCATAAATATGTTCATAAAAAAAATCACAAAAAAGAGCAGGTGTGAGGACGCCATCACCAATAACTATGCAAGTGACGCTCTCGACGCTCTCTCCCTCTCTCACAATGCTCTCTCTCAGCTTTCTCTATCTTAGGGTTTCTGGCTCGTCGCCGGCGAGCTTCCTCCTGTACCATAACCGTAGTATGGAAGCAGATCGGAGCTTGAAGAACTTGGAGAAGAAGGTGGGTTTTAGTTCGGAACAGGGAAATATAGCGGCGACCACGTATCTTCACTGGCGCCGGCTCTCCTCTGGTCTCCGTCCTCACCACCACTCCAACTATGGCGTCCCCTTGTTTTCTTTGTGCGACGGTGGTTCTTTTCCTCTCCCGATCCAGATCTGTCTTGATCGGGTTGGATCCTTTGTTAGGCCTTCTTCTTCACCGACGGTCTCCGGCAGAGGGGACACCCGACCTCAACAGACGGCCTCTTCCTCCCCGGCGTTTTCCAGCGTCCAGGCGGTCTCCAGTGACCTTGCGGTTTCCGGTGGCAGAAGGGAAAGTCATTTACTGTGTTATTTGTGTTTATGGTTTTTAGTTGTGGTTCAAATTCGTGTTTTTAGGGATAGGGTTGTGTTGATGGTCTTTGTTGCTATATGTTTTACTTCTTAGAGGGCCATTGTTGTTAGGATTGCTTGTTGGTAGCGAATCGAAATCACAAGTGTTAGCCTTAGTTTGTTCGGTAGGCTTTTGCCAGATTGACTTGATTGGAGGAGAATAAGCATTGTTAAGAACTTCATTTGTTTTCTTTCTGAAGTTGGGTTTTTTCTGATTCTTGCTCTATTTCGGGGTGATTGTGTAGCTGACCTAATTGCAGCTAATCCTTATAATAAGGTGTGCCCTTTAGGGTGGGTTTTGCAACCAACATCTTCTTCCTTGTCACTTCTAACCTTGGATGTCCAGGAAGTCGGTGCAGTCTCTGAAGCTACTTATATTCCTACCTCTTCAGTAATTTTGGTTATTAGTTTCTCTTTCATTTGGTTTGTATTGTTTTATGTGTTTGTGTTCTTGTTGTTCTAGTTCATTTTATTTCAGTTGTAATTGTTATACTTTGATGTATCTTTTGATTTTAGTATTAATATAAGTATGTTTTGACCAAAAAAAATCACCAATAACTATGCAATTTTTTATCAAAGCTAGTACAAGCAAAATCCTCTACAAAACCTTGTGCTTCTCTAATGTGGCCTTCAATCTCAAGGCAAAGCTTCTCTTTGGTGTCATACAAAAACCAACATCGTTCCCAAACATCGATCACGTTGTCTAGGCCACGGCTGATCAGATGGGTTTCTCTCTCGATTTCCAAGGCCACGATCGATCTCAAGGCCTTCGTTCCCAACATTGATCTTGTCATCTAAGACTGCCTCTCTTTCTTCAAATCTATCAAGAAAGACTCGAACTTTCAGGGCCTTCCTCGTTTCCTATACAGCGAATCCATGGGCGAAAGAGGTTTCTCAGCCACTGTCAACTTCTTCTCTTTTGTGGGCTTCTTCTCTTGCAGCGGCTTTTACAACCCCGGTAGCCATGTTCAACCCTATGGTGAGAGCGAGATCTGGCGATTCAAGAGAGAGAAAGAGACAGTAGGAGAAGCACTGGGATTTGACAATGAGAGAGAAAGAGGGGTATTTTGGTAAAAACCTTGAAGCTTCAAAAACTCAGATTCCTCCCCATTGACCTCTTTGTTATTTCCATGTGTCATCAAATTTTTGGGGGGTTTTGTAAGTATAAATTTAAGTGTCTTTTCACTAAGATTATAATAGGAAAAATTATAATAAAGAACCTAACAAAAATCATATTTATTAAGAATGATTATAAAAATGGTAATTATTTTAAAAGACCAAAAATTAAAATATTAAAATAGAAAGACTAAATTGTCTTTAGCCAGATTTCTTATCTTCTCTCTTACTAGAATAATTTTTTGTTTTTTTTAGAATCTAGAGTGATTGATGTTTAATAACAAATAGATAAATTCAAATAACCACATTCTTTTTCGATGGCATAAACAAGAAAGCATTAAACTATAGCTCATTAAGTGGTCATAAAATCGGTCGGAAACGACGGAGCAGCGGAGAACAGTTGAAGACCCTCCATGAGACCTTGTGCTTCCTTGGCCAAACAATCAAAGCCCTTCCATGAAAATTCTGAGTTCCCACTCTCCAGAAACCTCTCATACTTTATCGCCCCTCTCTCCTCCGTGCATCGAACTTCCTTCGAGTTGCGGTTTTCACCATCAACAATCACTATTAACAAGGGGACGCCTGAAGCGAATGTTCACTGGGTCCAACACTGATCCTACCATTGGCACTCTAAAATGAGCTTCGTATGCAGTTGGCACGTTAAATATTTCAACCAAAAAACCAATAAGCAACTAAGCACATACAAATTTTCAAATTGAAGAATTTAATAGTGTTTCAAACTCAGGAAAACAAAAGCACTGAAATTGTAGCACTTGAGTGTAATTAAACCAAATATTACACAAAGTTAGGAGCCTCTAGAAGTGAAGATCAAAGCTGCAGGATGTTTTTGTCTCTTTTAGAATCAACTCTTGGAAACATTAATTTTGTAGATTAGGGGTAATTTAGTCTTTCTATTTTAATATTTTAATTTCTTGTCTTTCAAAATAATTACTATTTTTATGGTCCTTTTTAATAAATATTATTTTTCTTAGGTAATTTATTATAATTTTCCCATTATAATATAATCTCATGTGAGTGGTTTCGTGTTTACTTCCCTCCCTCTTTTTTGGTCCCAAACCACTGTGGATGTTAAGTAACCTTTGCTTATTGGTCTATTTAAGTTAGTGTTTCAGAAGCGTGCTCACGTAAGTTGAAAAAAAAACTCATCTTATATACTTACTTTATATTCCCTCCGGTCCTTATTATAAGGCACCAACTAGCAAGTTTATTTAATCCTTTTTATAAGACACTTGCTTGTTCCCCATGAGTATTAATTATTTTTTCTCATGTTTGCCCATAATTAATAGGGGTAGTGGGTGAGAGTAATATTTAATATAATATTAGAGTTTAGTGCAATTAGTACGGGTAATATTAAAAATTACTTAGATTCTAGGACAACTTTATTGACTTCAACTACTTTTATTGGTTTGTGATAAAAGTTAGTTTGTGCCTTATAATAAGGACCAGAGGGAGTACAATGTATATCATGTTGAAAAAGTAATATTTACCACTAATCCAAACAGACACTATATTCACAAAGAATTTTGCCACAAATCTCATCGGATTATTGAAATTTGAATCATTTAGATTTTCTTATTATAATACAGAATATAAGGTAATGTCAATCTTATACTTATTAATTTATGAAACAAATGATATTTTAAAATAGCAAAATATTAAAGGGCTAAGGACAATTTTGCTTCGAAAGTTTTTTGGAATGAAATTTTGCCTCAGAAGTTTCAAAAAAGAAGAAATTTTGCCCTGGTCGTTATCTAAGTTAATTTTGACCGTTGGTTGACCAAATATGCTGAGCTGATAGTTGACTTATCATCCATGTTATTTTTGTTAAAATGCAAATCTACTCTAGAAGTCAATGTGTCATCTAATTCATTTTTTTTTTTAGGGTTAAGGTGCAATTTTACACATGAAGTTTACCCCCGAGAGCGCTCAGCACCACGAAGTTTTTTTAGGAGCAAAAGTACACACGACGTTACGTTTTGAGAGCAAAAATACCACGGGCCGTTAAAAAACTAACAGTCAACTAAAGGTCAACTAACGGTCAACTAATGGCTCGTGGTATTTTTGCTCCCAAAACGTAACGTCGTGTGTACTTTTGCTCCTGAAAAAACTTCGTGGTGCTGGGCGCTCCTGAGAGTAAATTTCATGTGTAAAATTGCACCTTAACCCTTTTTTTTAAAGTTATATTTAAAACTTGGGTAAATGAGCAAAAATACACATGTGTTTTACCTTCGGGAGCGCCCAACACCATATATTTTTTTTGGAGCAAAAATATACATGTGGTTACATAATAGGTGCAAAAGTCACATTTTGTAGAAACACAGTTAGTTACTGTTAGTTTTCCAGCTGGAGATATTGATCATCGTTCCAAGATAGAGAACGAAGAAGCAGTGGCGCGGTGCAAAGAATGCAAGCACTTGATGAAAGACGCCATCACGATTCAACCACCCTTCGAAATAATCCCTCCTCCGCCGACCAATGTCCCCCCTGCTCCTCTGAATAGCAATAATAACAATTCTTGAAAGTGTGTCCCCTCATCTCTGTTCGGCTTTTAGCAAGAGCTCCTCATTGCTGTTTGACTTTTAGGGAGGATTTGTAATTTTTCTTCTCCAGCCCTGTGGGCTTTCTTTCGGTGTGTGTCACGATAATCTTTTTTTTTTTTTTTACTTTCCCTGTAATGATGCCCTACAGTTTTTACTTGCTTCTCTCATTTGTTTTTTTTTTTGAATCAGCACAACAATATATATATATATATATATATATGATTTATCGTTTGTCATGTCACTTGACATAAAATTTTGTCAAGTGAGCCCAAAACTACATCGTTTTGGGAGTTAAGGAAATTAATGAATGGTGTTTTTGTATTTTTGGTTTAGTATTTATTGTATGAATTTTACTAAAAGATCCTTCATTAATTCTCCTAATCCAAAATTATGTCGTTTTGAGAGTTCATTAATTCCTTTAACCCCAAAATGACGTAGTTTTGGAGTGACTTGACATAACCTTATGTCAAGTGACATGACAAACGATAACCCCATATATATATATGTTTGTTTGTTTGATACATATGAGGGCTCATGCCCGAATTAAAAGAGACCCAGCAACTGGAAGAATTTAATCATATCTAAAAAAGTCTCTATCAAACATAGTCCGCAGGGCAGGAAGGACGGGCACAAATCAAATAAGGCAGTCTTGGATAAACCATGCTTAGTAAGAGTATCAGCTACATGGTTCTGCTTTCTCGAGTTATAACTCAGTTGCAACTCCCAATCTAAACTCTTCATATATGATTGCAAGAACCTAATTGATTTTTCTTTTGATGAGCAGAAAAGAGCGGAACGTAGGCGGTGAGGGTAAGAGGAAGACAGACGTTATGGTGACATGTTAAAAATCCAGATGGCAATGTTTTATTGGAGAACTGATATTCAGCCTTGGAAGATCGGCCTTCAACACTTGCGTTTCTGGTGTCTCCTTCAGATTCACTCAAGTACTCACAAATGCAGAATTTTCTTGCGAAGAAGAAGAAAAAGGGATAAGGAAGTCCTTAAAGGGGTCCCAGACGTCGAGAGAGAAGGGGGTCAAAGACGCTGCTCCTTTGTCCGTCCAAGAAATTGGGGATCAGTCAGTGACATTGTGTTGCAGCTCGAGAGTGATAAGAAACAGAGGATAACAAGAACTAATGGTAAAACTAACGGTGTTTGTGATTTTGCATCTATTATGTAACCACATGTGTATTTTTGCTAAAAAAAAAACATATGGTGCTTGGCACTTCCGATGATAAAACACATGTGCATTTTTGTTCCTTTATCTTTAAAACTTGCACCTTAACAAAAATGACGTGAATAACATATGAACTGGAAACTCAACATATTTGATCAACTAACTATCAAAATTAATGGAGATAACGGTTACAGCAAAATTGCAGTTTAAAAAACTTTCAGGACAAAATTATCTCCTATAAAAACTTTTATAATAAAATTGTCCGTTAACCCCAGTATTAAAATTGGTATCAAATGAGATCCCATTCGGACAATTCAGATTAGATGTGGGGCCTAAATGTAGATATAGAGGGGTCGCGGTCAGCAACAGGGGAGTAAAGGGAAGAGCGCCAACCGTTGCTGATAAGAAAATCCCCATGCACACGTGTCAGCCACACGATTTTTGGATATCTTGTACCTAATTTTTATCATTTTTGTCGCTCTAAATTTCCGCCAGACGTAGGCGCTGAAGCGCGGTTGAGAGAAGGCGAAAGCCAAGGGATACGATACCAAACTTTTTCGAGCTACCAACTCGTTTGAATTGAATCGCGAGGGAGATTCAGAGACTGCTTAATCAGAAGAAGAGAAGACAAGTAGGAGATGGCAACAACTTCATTGTGTTCATCGACGCTCCAATCTCAGGTCAATGGATTGGCTGGCGGACTCAAGCTTCAAAAGACTTCTCTCTTTCAGCCTCGTTCCGTCACTCTCTATAGGTATTGCAGTTTCATGTTCTCAGAATCAGTGGGATTGATAATTGATAAATTTATTAGAAATTGTGTTATTGGGAAGCAATTTTTTGTTAGGAAAAATCCCAATGCTGAACACGTCATAAATTTTCTGTAGAGACCTTGAATTCTTGATTGTGACCTCCATTTTCCTGAAACTTTCGGGAATCCCTTCTGCTGTGATGGGTATCTATGTTAGTAACTTATTCTAAAGGAGAGGATCTGTTTTTGCTAGCGAACTCTACATAATTTAGGAAATTATGCGCTTCTTTTCCACTGATTTAACTTACCTTTGCGTGAACAAAGAATTACATTCCAAATTAAGGTTTCATTCTCCAACCCCTACGTATCACCCTTACCCCACATGCATGCATTGTCACCTTCTCATCTTCATTCGACAGGACTATGATAACCTTTTATGCTGGTCAAAGACTCAAATGGCTCTTTCTTTATGCACCCCGTGACATTACATTTGGAACAACTCTTGTTTCTAATTTCTATATTTAATATCAGCTGATGATGTTTGAAGTATTTCGTCCATAGTTGGCTAACTAGATGTTAAATTCACTGCTTTATTCAATTTCTGTGAAATCCATCTACTTGCCTGTTACTTTATGTTCAGTTTGACTACTGAAATAATTTTATACTAGATGAATGCGTAATCAGCAAAGTGCATCTGTATGCAATTCATAGTCATGCCATGCTCATAGGACTTATGTAATTACATATGGTTTGCTACATGTGCCTTGTGTTATTTCAATGTAAAGGATATCTTGTCGCTTTTATAGCCTTTAATTACTTGCTATTTTGTGGATTTAGAAGGAAGCTGACTACTACAGTGAAGGCTATGTCTCGGGTTGACAAGTTTTCTAAAAGTGACATCATTGTTTCTCCTTCCATTCTTTCTGCTAACTTTGCAAAGCTGGGAGAGCAGGTTTTATGTTATCTCTAATTGCTTTAATTTGTATCCGGATTTTAGTTTTTCTACCAAATATGTAGGACACTGTTCTGTTTGAACACTCAACATGGCTATAATGTCTAACTATATAATGATATTTACAAGAAAATCTGACTTTTCATCTGCAAGTTTCTGATTTAAATTTGTCAGTCATGTTTGATGGAGTTTGACTCATGTTATCTAGGTAAAAGCAGTGGAATTGGCAGGCTGTGATTGGATCCATGTTGATGTAATGGATGGTCGTTTTGTACCTAATATTACAATTGGGCCTCTTGTGGTTGCTGCTTTGCGCCCTGTGACAGACCTTCCGTTGGATGTGCACTTGGTATTCACTTTATATGCATGTGAAATCAAGCTGGCATTGAATAACTTGCATCCTTTCTGATGCACATTTGATAACTGCAGATGATTGTAGAACCTGATCAGCGAGTTCCTGATTTTATCAAGGCAGGGGCTGACATAGTCAGTGTCCACTGTGAGCAATCTTCCACCATCCATTTGCATCGTACAGTTAATCAAGTAAGACTTTCTCTGATCCATCTACCTTTTGAGCAATGCAACTGCAAACAAACCAAGAGGACTAACAAAAGGCATGCTATTGTAAAATCGGTGGAACTTGAAGTTTGTTTTAAGCCTGTGAAGTTTGATACATAATTTCTGATCATTCTTGTAAGGGACTAATAATCACCACATATAATATTGATGTCACGAGATGAAAGTCTAATACTCTAAACAATAAACCAATGTCATCACTTTCATTAGTATTTATTAGTCAGTTAGAGTGAGTGTATACCTACTTAATCATGATGTGGTTGAAGAGACTGGGTAAAATATAAAAATAAGTTGAGGTATGGTTAAAAAAATGGCCTTTGCAATGCCCTTTTGTCGTTTAGGCGCACTTTGGTTCTTCATGCCCAATTCAGTATTGAGGACGCTAAAGAAAATGATAATTGTCCAAATGATTGGGGCTTTGCAGCTTCATACATGCTCATAGTTTTCCTCGTCTGATGCTATCTTTCACCATTGCACGAAATAAGTGGTCTTACTATTGTGTAAATTTCAGAGCTGGTCTCTTTCTTCCAGCTCTACTTGCTCTTACATGCTTCCAACTAAATGATGAAAGCTTTTATTTATTTGAGTTCAGAAATTGTTTCTTGGAATGATGTTTTACGCCTTTAGTTGAACTGATTTTACTGCATTCTCTTGATACAGGTGAAAAGCCTGGGAGCCAAAGCTGGCGTTGTCCTAAACCCCGGTACCCCATTAAGTGCGATTGAATATGTCCTTGATGGTGAGCGATTGCAGTTCTTTTTCCTTTTTATATGTGTATCTTTTTCTTTTTAGTAAAATGAGAACATACAATGTGCATTATGAGCTTGGTCTGATCTATGGTTTATATAGATTTCTAAGCATTGGTGTATTCGCCATGGACAAACACAAGCCTTGGCTTTGGACTTGGTTCGGAATAGAAAAGATAACATAGTAGAAGCTGTTAGTAAGCTATGAATTCCATCACTTAGTAAATTAATGTGCTATAAATGAATCTTTATATGATAAATGAGTATATTTTTGAGCTATTGAGCGGCATAATAATTGACTGTGTCCTGACACTACTTGCAAGGGGAGAGCTTGTACTTCATATGAAACTAGAAACAAAAATTAATACATTAGTGATAAAGTGCATCAGCTTATCTTAGGTAATTGTAGTAATTATAGTTTCATTTTTGAATGGACAGTCACAAAGAACATATATGATAGTTTGGATTGATGAATTACACCTTTTCTCCCATGATTTTTAAAACTTCAAAGCACGTTATTTTACATGTGACTTCAATATAGGTCTTTGATGAAAATGGATAAATAAATAAATTACCAGATCGAGCATCTATTTTTATTTTTTTTTTTTTACCTATAATGTTAATTCCACAATAATTACATGGTTATATTACTAAATTGAAAATTTGTGACTAGCTTTAAATTATATTTGATGTTGGCATGCCTTGGGGAGGTTTTCATTGTATGCACAAAATTGGTTGTTGACAGTGGTTGATTTGGTCTTGATTATGTCTGTCAACCCTGGGTTTGGTGGTCAGAGTTTTATTGAGAGCCAAGTAAAGAAAATTTCTGATTTGAGAAGACTTTGTGCGGAAAAGGTATGATGTAATATTTTGTCTGTTTTAACTTTCCTCTATTGCATAAATTCTGACTGCATTTCTTTTTTCAGGGAGTGAATCCATGGATTGAAGTGGACGGTGGAGTTGGTCCAGCAAATGCTTACAAGGTGCTTATGCTTATATCATCTTCAATCTGTAATATATACATGTGAAAAAAAATTTCAACATGTGTTCTACATGCTGAAAATAATCTGATTATGGGATAAGGATCACTGACGTCCTTCTTGGGGAGGATAACCACAAAAAGATATATGAAAACAATTGTGTCTACCTTGTCGTATAGAGAGAGTGGATGAGTATAAGTAATTTTGGGGCAAATTGGGAAAATCGCTTTCCAATTAGTAAGCCATATGGTGGATCATTTGACTTGCAAGATCCAATTTTTAGTGAAATCTGTTTTGGCAGGTGATTGAGGCTGGAGCTAATGCTCTGGTAGCTGGGTCTGCTGTGTTTGGAGCTAAAGATTATGCTGAAGGTACATCATAGACTAATGTTTGTTCGTGTGGTTGGGCACGTAGAGTAATGCATGGCAATTTAATACCATCTTGATGTATTTTATGATCTGAACTTGCAGCAATAAGAGGGATCAAAACCAGCAGAAGGCCTGAAGCAGTTGCTGTATAACGCACTTCCTGAGCATGCTGTACATTTACCTGTGATGTAAGTTATAATCTCACCCACCATGAAGGTTTCCCCACTTGCGTTTTGCACACAAAGTTCTGATTGGGTGTTGAACGTCAAAATTTGAAGCACATTTGTAGTAAAGAATCAAGGAACATAATGGTGGACACTGCATCTGAAGCTGTTTTATGATATAACAAATAATCATGTAATGCAGAGTATTAGGAGAGGAATTCTTACATATCTCAAGGATAGGCACAAAGAGTCAATTGAAATCCAGTAAAATAGGTGTCTTGTTGAACCCACCACTTCAAACGCTTACCTTCACGAGCCTTTGTTGGTCGCAAGGAGTATATAACACAGAATTATTCCAGGAGTAGTAATAAAACATTGAAAGTATATACTCAAGCATGATTAAAATATTGTTCTCACAAGATTTACTCCATGATCTTGACAGACTATATCCATGAATAAGCAGCCATAATAGACATCGTGTTTTCTGGCTAGCGGTCAGCAAATTCTATTGCTTTTTGTCTGGAATGCACTATATGAACTCAGTCTAAGGCAGCTGCTGAGAAATGTAGTTTGTGGAGAATATATGTGTGTAGAATATTTTTGGTGGGCGGAACCAGCTCTGTACACGTTGAAGCCCTGTAACCTCTCATGTTGTAAAGCAATTATGCTTTGTATCCATAAAAGGATAGTTGTATTCATTACATGATTTCTCTCTCAGTTAACACTTGTTGCCACTTTGCTTCATTCCTGGCTTTATCTGTGTCAGGATCCCAAGTGATCAAGAAAAGAAATAAGCTTGAAAGAGAAACATTCTTTAGTTTACTTTAGACTAAACTATGAATCTCACCCATTAAATTAAATAATATAAAATTTTAAATAAACTGTATGTATGTGTGTGTGTGTGTGTATATATATATATATATATATATATATATTTAAAGGTTATGTACGCAAACAGATTTTGTATACTGTGCATGTATGTGATTTTAATCTTTTTAAGCTTTGAAGTAGATGATTATTGATACAGAGGAGCATGGAAAAGGGTATGTTTCAACTTTGCTGCTAACAGGGACGGTGTAGTGTCCAGGAAGCCTATTTATTTAAGCGTTACACACAAAATACTCTTAAAATGATCGTTTGTTATGTAGTATCTTGGATGGATTGATATAATTATATAGATGCATGTAATTTTGACAATAAGCATGCGTCCTTAAAGACTTGCCCAATTTCCCAATCAAATCGGACTTGGCTTGTCTCCTTTACCTTTTCCATTCCCTACCCTCCTATACCTTAAAACGACGTCGTTTTCTAACTCAAAAAGAAATCTCAACCCTCCATGCTTTTTAAATCAAAGCCGTTGGTTTTGAGGGTAGTTTGCTCTACGAAGAACGGGAATATGCAGCAGCAATTGAGCTTTCCTTCTAGGATAATGCCCCATTCAGCTTAGCCTTTGTTTTCACTTCCTTCAGTCCAGCCTTTTCTTGTTCCTTTTATCTGCTTAGTTTGCTTGCTCAAGAAAAGCATTAGGTTCTGAAATTTCTTATTTACATGATTGATCTGTTTTTTTTTTTCTTTTTTCCAAGTATCATGTGAAGTATGAGTAGTCTCTAATGTTGTAGATTTTCCCCCCCTGAAATTTTGTATGTTCTTGTCATCAAGTTAAATTTAAAAGCCCTATTTTACCTTTACTCTTTCAAATAAATGTTTTATCACAAGTCCTTATGCATGTGCAACTTGAATATGACTTTTGCGAAGCTTCGCATGAATATTTTACAACTCCAACTTACTTCGAGTTTTTTCCAACACATAATAGGAAAATCTATGTGAGTTCATTTGTAATAGTTGCAATGTAAAGATAGTATGACTAAGATTAAAAAGAGATCTTAGTTGATGGTTGGTTTCTATCGATTTTTTTGCACATAAAATGAGTTCATTGTTGTCGTAAGTTTTATCATATGACAATTCTGACTTGTTCTAAGTATGCTTTTAACACATAAAGGATCTTTAATCCTATGAATTGTATATCAATCTTTCCAAGTATTCTAGAGCATTTGATGCACAAAAATAGGTTAAAAGAGTATGCTCAAAGGTGAAACATGCCTCTACCTATTTATCACACTCTCAATGAAGGATTGCTCATGCTCCTAAATTTAGGTCAATGGTGTTGGTAGATGGGAAGTACTATACTTCTAAAAATGTTTTTTCTGTCTGAAAAACTGCTAAGCAAGGTGTTGTCAAATTTGCATATGAGTAGATAGTGACAAAGAAAAGAGATGAAGGGCTTCCTGATATTTTTGAGGTCTGTTGGCTTAGAATTATGATTTCAATAAGTGTATTTTTCAATTATAATTTCATTGGTACAATTCTTCTTTCTCTATCCCTTTTATTGTATGTCATATTTATTACTATAACAATGTCCACTCCAAATTTTGTATGGATTGAATTCTTTTATTGATTCTTAAGTTTATTATTTTACATGCAAATTAAACTTTTGTTGTAAACTTGCCTAACAAATTTCATAGATAACATTAGATTATAACACTGTCCACTCCACTGTTGTTGGATCCTTTGTGTTCTCCTGGTTAATGTACTCCTAAACATGACGTGTCGCTATAGATATGTCAGCTTTCTAGGTTATAAACAATATATAGGATAAAAGTCTCTGCAAATTCATATTCCCTCTCCTCCCGTGAGAGCTGTGAAGGTTCTTGAGTGTGCCTAGTGTTGCCGGCGTTATTTGAACGCCGACCAGCATTCCTTCTACCGTCTCTTCCCTTCCTTACCTTAATACTCACTCAAACTTTTCCTTTCTTTCTTTCTTTCTTTTCTCTCCTGAGAACCTTCTGTGTGTGTAATTACTATGGTGTCCGGAGGAATGGAGGTTGGTCAGAATAGTGGTGCCAAGAAAGCTAAGGAGTTTGTTCTGAACCTAGAATGAAGAGCTGAAAGAAAAAGGGTGGTTAGTTGGTAAGATCTCTACTGGCAAAAATCTTAATATCTCGACTGTCATCTCCATGATCAAGAAAGGATTGCAGTTGGATGAAGTAGAAATACATGAGTTACGTTAGACAGAAGCAGGTTTATATCTTCCTTTAGGTTTGCAAAAACCGATTCATATTTTGGAGGGTAGAACATAGTCCATACAGGGCCATCTTCTAAATCTTCAAATATGGGAGGATTAATTATATGGTTCTCAAAGTACGTAGTTGATTTCGGTTCATCGCCTTTCTGGGTTCAATTCCACGTGCAAAAGATTCCCCACGTGGATAATGGTCCAATGAAATCGGATTCGATGCCAATTATTGCGATTGAAATTCAAAAAAATCAGCCGATCCAATATTAAAGGCGTTGTCGTCAATTCAGAAGTTGACCGGACCCCACCATTAAAGACCACAGTGAGTGGTGAGACACGTGCTAGTCCCACAGCCCAAGCCCCATACAACGCGGAACTCCCAAAGGATGATGAGGTAAATTTAAAAGCAACCATTCCCTTCAATGGTGGTGTATCCCCTGTGTCTGCAGTAACAGCCGGGCTTAGTGGAATCAATCTGAAGAGGCCGTTTAGTGATGAGGGTGACGTGGATGAGCATAAACGCAGGAAAAAACTTCTGTTTTATGAAGATGAAGCTATGAACAGACAGGGCAGTGTAGCACTGTAGCGACTACCCCTATGAGAGTAGAGAGTGAGAACACCAAGCGTTAGCTTATTATATGAGAGAAAGGCTGGCAAATAAAATCCGAGGTTGGGGACACTCCCTCTTATACTTGTTGGGAGAGAAGTTATGATCAAAGCCGTTCTGCAAGCCATTCCGATATATCTTATGAACTGTTTTAAGTTTCCAATCAAAAACGTGTAAGGAACTTAACAATCTCTTGGCAAACTTTTGGTGGGATGGGAATACTTTTGGGGGCAAAACACACTGGAAAGCCTAGGATTCTCTTACACAAGATAAAAGCAATGGTGGGATGGGTTTTCGTGACCTTACAATCATGAATGATGCTTTGCTAGCCAAGACAGCTTGGAGACTACTCATGAAGCCAGACGATTTATGGGCAAGTGTATTGAAGAGCGTACATGTATTTTCACCAGGACGAATTCATGGATGTCGAGACAGGATACAAGGCCTCTTGGTGCTGGTCTAATGTCCTTGTTGGTTGGGATTTCTTAAAGAAAGAATTATGCTGGGATGTGGGCAATGGTTCTGCAATTCGCATTTGAGGAGATAAGTGGGTGCCCAAAGTTCAATTCCCTGTTAAACCGACTAATCTTGAGGATTATTTCGTGAAGTATGGCAGGGTGAATGATCTCATCGTTAATGGAGAATGGGATCTAAGTCCAATTGGTCAATATCTATCCCCTGAAGTCCAGCAAGCCATTTACACTATTCCAGTCCCTTCTAATGGGCTAGAAGACAAGCTAGTTTGGGAACCGGCAAAGAATGGCGAATACCTTAAGAGTTGACTAGCACCAATGCTCGAGCTGGCACCTCCATTGTTGTCTCTGCTGCTGCATGGAGATTCATTTGGCACATTAAAACCATCCCTCGGGTGCAACAATTTATATGGCTACTTCTCAATAATGCTGTTGCAAGTTGCAACCATTGCACGTTGTTCAACCGTACGTAAACGAGACCCCGCAAACCAATGCCCCATCTGTGATAGTACAGTAGAGAGTATTGAGCATTTGTTCTTTCAATGCCTGTGGACAAGATGCATCTGGTTTGGTTGTTCTCTTAGCGCCAAAACATATGAACTTCGGGTAAATAATTTCACTGCTTGGTCGTTGCAAATAACGAGTTCCAGAGTTCAATGATTAGCAAAGATATCTCTATAGTGTGCAGGCTCCTCTGGTTCATTTGGAAGCAAAGGAACGAGAAGGTCTTCAATGCCCAAGATCCCAAACCAGATTTTGTTATTGAAATGGCCATCAAAAGCAATGACTGGTATACATGCAGCCGAATAAAGAACCCGGCTCCCTCGTCGCTATACATGGAGAATCCGACCACTAAATGGACTCCCCAACCCCTGGGCTACCTGAAAATAAGTTGTGAAGGTGCTTATAAATCTCAAACTGAGGACACTGCAATTGGAGTGGTGTGCCGAGACTCTCTAGGCCAATTTAAATGGGACTACGTGGACAAAGTTAAGTCAATCTCTACTTTTATGACTGAAGCTATGGCGCTTGAAAAAGCTCTCATGCTTGCAGTGGACATGGGCCATGACAAAGCGATCTTCGATCAAAACTGATTGTCTACTACAGTCTTGTGTTGAATCGGAAAACCAGATCTATTTGATAGGAGAAGTAGGAGTATTGTAACAGATATTCTTGGAGAGTGTCCTCTTAGCACTTGCCAAGGCTTTCTTCACTTCTGAAGTTTTTATTTTCTTCACCCAAATGTCTAATACCTTTCTTCTTGTTTGAACATGTTTTGAACTTTTGTGATTGCTTTTACTCGATTTTTCTCCTGGTCCATTTTGCTGGGTTTTTCATTGTTCGTTGGGGCTTGAAGATGATTTCTTATTTGTTTTTTATTTTTGGTTATTTGATTGAAGAGTAAAGTTAGATGTTGAATTTCTGATTTGGCATGTAGTTCGATTGTTTTCTGGGTTTGACTTGAAATCTGGCCACTGGAGCTCGGCGGCGGCCATATTTTTCTAATATATATATGTGTAAGAATAATTTGGTTATTCCCTTTTAATTCTAAAAAGACAAATCAAGGACCAACATCTATATAAGATTATAAGATTTAAAACATATCTTTTAGGATTTTTATTTATAAAGGATTCTTCGGTGAACTAATCATCGGTCCCAAAAAAAATAAAACTAATCATAAATAGATTATCCTTTTATTTAAATTCAACAATATTAAGAAAAACAGTACTTTCTCTTGTCTTAAATTAAATTCAACGATGATTTATTTATTTTTCGCCACCCACGGTATTTATAATTTATAAAAATTTAATTTGCAAGTATGGATTAGGTTTGGCGCTGGCCGTTTGGCATAGGCGGAATCAGGGGGGTGGCCCCCGCCCCCCCTAAAATTATAGAACTTGACCGAAGAGTTTTAGAAATTATGTTTTAGCCTTATAAAAATTTCAGTTTTTTCAGTTTAGTCTCTATTAAAAAGTCCCATGGATGACTAAAATGAAAATACTGAAATATTTATGAGGTTAAAGCATAATTTTCAAACAATTTGGATCTAATTTTGTAATTTTCGCCTCATAATTTCAAATATTTTCTTCACTGGGTTTTATTATGTAATTTTCGCCCCCCCTAATTTTCATTCCTAGGTCCACCCCTGCCGTTTGGTACGAGTAACATGTGGAAAGGAGAGGGAATATGAGCAAATTCACTTGTTTGATATACTTTTAACACCCAATCTTTTCAGGAATTTAAGTTCTTAGGTTTATTAATCTTCCTTTAAATATGGGAAGATAAGATTCCACTAAAATTGGTGTAAATCCAAGTTCTCTCTATGAATAATGAAATTTTCGAACATATTTACCTTTTATAAAAAATTTATTTTTTATAAGGCAAGAAAATAGAATTAAATCCGAAATTATGGGATAAATTTGAATTTGAGAGAAGAATATTTTAGTCAAATTCAAATTTTTTTGTTTGAAAATAAATGCTTCCTCATAAAATTCGAATTTAACCCATAAATTTGATTTTTTTTTTTCAAAATAAATATTTCTTCATAAAATTTGAATTTAAATTCGTATCAAATTCGAATTATGAAAAAAAAATGTTTTCATTTTGAATTAATTACTTTTGAAGATAAAATAAGTATTTCTTAATTCTTTCTCAATTTTCACCTATTTATTTTCTTCCTATCAAACAACTCATTTTCTTTCTGAGTCATCCTCACTCTGAGTCATCCTCAAAATCCTCCTTTTCTCCACATGGCTTCACTCATTCCTCAAAATATTTCCTTCCTTTTATTTCCCTCTTTTAGATTCCTTTCTCTCCAAAAATCTTATCCGTACCAAACGGGCCTAAAGTGGAATGAAAATGAATCTTATCTTGTTGGTTTGACTAATCATTTGAATGACTCAGGAAAGAGACGTATTCCGTTTCCGTTCCCGTGTTGCCGAGTCATATTAATCAAGTTCCGTCCCACAATCCTTCTCAATTTCCTTCGTCCTATTAAACACTCCCAACAATCATGACTTCGTTTTTCCGTAGGTGACAGTACTGTTTGCCCCCAAAAAATCTCGGCTTCTCTACTCCTCCTAATTTAATCGCTTGGGCTTTCCATCTCGTTTAATTGTCTCTGCTACGCTGTTTCCCAGTATTATGGAAGCTGAAGAGATCGAAAGAGTTGGGAGGTTCCATTTTGTATCAAAATTGATATTATCCGCCGTTTCTGGGGCTCTCACGGGATGCTTTGCCATTGGTAACGAACACTGTTTTCTTCTTTGTTTTATCAATAATCTTTCTCTTGATCACGTCGGTGGGTATAAATTTAAAGTTGCCGTTTGATTTTTGTTTGGTTTCTCTATAATTCCTGACTCTTGCCGTTATCAACTGGAAAACAAGGTGCAACTTTCTGTTTGAAACTTGAATACATTCTTTCTCTGTTTGTTTGTTACTTCTCCAATCGATTGTAGTGAAAATTTATTACTACCTTCTATACTGAGTATAATGCCGTTGACTTTTTAAGAGATTATGAAACTAATTAAATTAGTTTAACGTATTTTATATTCATAGTTTTTCACCAAACTAATTTATCTTATATATAATATAATGATACACAAGATATAATATGAATGATTAAGTAGCTTCATTAATTTCGAAAAAGTCAATTAATTCTTATATTTATATTTAAGACTGGAGTTAGTATTTTAATAGCATCTTTTGTTACTAGAGCATTGTTAAAGCTGTAAGTGATCTTTTGTTAAGCTAACATCAGCACGCATGCAATTTCTGATTGCAGCTGGAGCCATCACAGGAGCCATAGCTGGTGCACTAGCGAGTAGGGCTTCTGAGAGTGGTTTTCTCCGTGGAGCTACATTGGGGGCCATTGCTGGGGCTATAATATCTGTTGAGGTGTTAGAAGCTTCCCGTGCCTACTGGTGTTTAGAGCAAACTGGTTCAAGGAGCTCATCATCCATGGTTTGTAGAACTTTTGCTCTGGAGTCTCAATTTTACCTAGACTCTTAAAAACTGTTTTTGCTCTTGATGAGTGATTATTTGTAAGTTGGCACAGGATGACTGGTCTTCGTTTGAAATTTTCCTATTTTGGAGATGTTTCTATGCCTTGTGTGTTTGTGTGACTTAAAGAATCTGGGAGGTGGTCTTAATTCTTTAGCAATAAATCAATTCTCTACCATTTGGATCCAGGCAGATTTCATAGAGCAACTTGTTCGTGGGAGGCTTGTACAGGAACAATTTACACCAGCTATACTAACTGCTTACAATTGGCAGGTTGTTTTTTTAATTCTTTCTTTCTTCTTCTTCATCTTTTTTTGCTTGCTCCAAAGAGAGAGGGAGAGAGAGAGCTCTCTGTATCTGTGAATGAATATAACTAAATATGATGTCTACTGCCTTCCGCTGATGCAGCATATGTTTGGAATTAAGTTTAATCATTTTATTGTGAGTCCCGATGTATTTTTTAAGTGTAGACTTGACATGTTATAATTCCCCTGATTATCAACTTTCACTTCTATTTAACTTTTGAGACCACACATTGGAGACCCTTTCGATTTTCTTTCTTAACAGCCCATACTTTTTCCCCCTTAGGACTAAAGAACCTTTTTGTATTTTAGTTATGTTGCTTGTTCTAAATGCTTGTATTACTTTCAGATGTTTAGTGTTTAATTGTTTTTGCTCCTAGCTACTTTCAGATTTGTGATCAATATATTTTATTCCAACAGGTTGGGGCTGCTAATACAGGCTATGATGAGATTCCTGAGTTTCATGGCTTAGTTTCGCCTAGAGGATTGTCTGGGGATTCGTTGAAGAAGTTACCACACCATGTTATCTTAACGGACATGAAGCCGGAGAATCTCTGCTGCACAATATGTTTGCAGGTTCTACTTTTTCGCTCATTTTGATCCCAATGTCAATATATAATTATATAAAAGAACAAAGAAGAGTATATATAGATCATTCATTGTACTGATTATCCCTGATAAAATTCTTACCAGTAATCATCCGAGTATGCTTATTCATTGATAGGAGTTGTTACTTGCTTTGCATGTGAAGGAATCCATGAGATAATATATAACTCCAAAGATGCATTTGATTGAGCTTGCAGTTCCTAGAATTCTCATCTTATTATTCAACTTTTTCATAAAGAATGGTAAACACAATGGTATTAATAAAAATATTTTTAAAAAAATTGCAGGATATTGAAGTAGGAGAAGTCGCGAGGAGCTTACCCCGATGTGGCCATTCATTTCACTTGAACTGTGTGGACCGATGGCTTGTCAAGAATGATTCATGTCCTGTGTGCAGACAATATGTATAGTTCACCTATTGGTTCATTTGGAGCTCATATTTTTGGGCCGATGTATATTGTACAGTATTTCTCTATATACAAACAACGAGTTCCTGAAAATTGAGGAGGGGGAATTTGTACAGCTGAAGGTAAATGTTGGAGGCCCTCAAATACTGGATCTCATTTAACGAAGACCATTCTGTATATTTTTTTATGTATTGTGCACAAATAGGAAAATCTTTGAGCAATGTTTGGTACGGATAAATTGCAGTTTGACAGGTCTCTGGGCGTGTAAGCAACGAGGATTAATAACTTACTAAATAATACAGGACATATTTTGGAATTGATTTTAAACTTAGATATAAGAGATGGTATTTTTTATATTTGTCAATTTTTTTCTTCTAATTTATGCTTATTGATGCTCCTTCAACAATAATTAAGAAAGAGAAAAAAAGGGAATTAAAGAGAATGACTAAAATGTTTTAGAAAATACATGTCATATTAATTAATTTAACTAATTTTCTTAATATAATCTAATTAGGTAGATATGTCTTATAAGGATACAGGGGTTATTACTTTTTTAGGGTCATATACAAATACTATTTTTTATATTTTAGTTAAATTATTATTTTAATTATGATTGGGTTAATCCTAATTAAATCATTATTGGGGCAAGGTTTTGGATTCCCTTTTCCAATCTCTGCTTATTATTTTTCATGAGACTTTTTTTATAAATGTTAGGTTTTCGGGATTTGGTGTTGAGACCAGCTGCCTGTTTAAATTTTGTCTTAATTTTTGACAAGTGAATTCTGTTTAGGTTTTTTATTTTACTCTTACTGGAGTATTGGTATTGGCATATACGTGTAGCACAGTATAGGGTGAGAGGATTCTCTCATAAGCAACTTTCTGCCCATCTCTCACAATTTGATCCTGACCGTCAAAATCTTGATCTAAGAGTCCAAAAGAATTTTTTTAAAAACCGCGTGCGGTAAAAATTTCGACAGCCAAGATTTGTAGATGATGAGGGATGGCCAGAAAGTTGCTAAGGAGAGAAACCGGACCCGACTCCCACAGAGTGTACATTGTCTGGGACCCACACTGGGTGGAAGAAAATCTTGAATTTGTTGAATTCCTGGTGATCTTCTCCTTCTCAATAGAAGAATTGCTTCAGTAGTGACGTGGCAGTCTTTGTATTTGTCAATGTTAATAAAGCAACCTTTTATGTATGAGATCTTTTTACTTGGTCTGTCAAAGTGTTGTATTCCTTCACGCCGAGAAATATTTTTCTGGGCAGTTGCAAGGAAGTCCTTTTGATGCTAATCCTAGTCATAATATTTTGTGCATAATTGGTCCCTACACTGTTCATATTTTGATTACAGTTCATGTTATCCAGTATCTGTCTTACCTACCAATGTACATCGGGATTGTATATGTCCTCAAATCATTACATGCATTAATTATACGTGTTGTTCTGGAATGCTTGCATAATTCTGCGACCGTCAGCTGGACTTACTTGATGTGATTCTCTGGAGTGTTTGCAGCTCAGGCCTTCTTTTGTTACGTGGGAAGATCTTTCAAGGGATGGTTAAGGATCTTTTTTTGTTCATGTCTATAGAACTTTGGGTAATCTTTCAAGTGATGTGGATTTAGCTGCCTCTGATCTCAGAGAACTTGGTTCAAGAGAAATTACCCATACTTGTATATGGCCATGGATACTGATGAGGAGGATGAGGCCTATGATTTAGAAGTTGTACAGTAGTCTGTGATAGGTTTCTATCAGCTAAGTTTTGAAGCTTGTTTAAATTTGTTCTCTATTATGAATCGCCTGAACAATGGATGATGAGTTAATTTTTGTGTGAATTTGGTTTGATTCAGAGAGTGGACATGCTAGTTGCTGGCTATGACAAAGAGACAGGCCCTTCCCTTTACCATATTGACTGCACTACTTCACTTAACGAGGTTGAGAAGGGAGCTTTCCCTTGTTCATTATGAATATATTAATGTTGGAGTATATATATTTAATGCAAAAATTATCTACTATACGTGTGATTTTTGATGACTTGATACTTTATTAGAAATATCTTTTTTCTTTATGAACTATACTTCACTTAAAAGCTGTAGGTAAAATATATTAAAATTTTCATTATCAATTTAAAAATTAGTAAAACATTTGAAGCTATGGATAACAAAATAATAATTTTATTAAATTCAATGTTCAGAAAATTATGTAATTAAAAATGTGTTTTCTAGAAATTTATAAAAAAATATATATATCTTTCCTTTTTTGGAAAGATTTCTTCTCACGGCATATTTTTTATAATTTTGATTAATTAGTAAAGGCTGGATGATTGTTTCACCTTCTTCGCCAATAATACTTTCTTTTTCCCATTATGAAATAGAAAAAATCCTAATAACCATTCCAATCATCATAATAACCTTAATGAAATGAAAGCACATCCCCTCATCATCTTTTTTTCTCATTATCCCTCATGAATCTATCTAAACCATTGATTGAGAAAATGAGAGAAAAATCAAAGTAGTATAGTGATCTTTCACATTGATTGAACGGACATGATTTAGAGATTATGATGGACGATATGAAAAACCGAACCCAACCCGTTTGGGAGATTTCTGAAACAAATTAGTTATGGAGGCTAGGACCCAAGGTATTACTATTAGGGATGCTAATATTTTCTTGAACACATAAATCATTAGCAATACTACTACCTCAATTGTTGACCCTCACCGAACGTTGAGATCTTGGCTACAAAAACATTTTATAAACTCGGACATAACTCTAGCATATTCATTTAATAATCATTTGTTCATAACTCATCGTCAATATATCATGTTATTAATTTATCCTTGCATCCAAAAGGCAGAGATCAGTACCTAAATAAGCTCTCCTTCCTGTCATTTTTCTTGCACCCAACAAAGAGCCTATTTGAAGAATGACATGATCCCTGTCACAAACTGAAATTCAGAAACCAAGAATCATCTTCCAACACTCGGAATGAATATTTCCGTCCATGATCTCGGAACAATGTTGAAGATACAAACAGATCCGAAATATTCATCTCCAGCACCACCAAACGCTAAAGTTCCAATAATAACTAACTGAAGACATTTGTTAAATCTTCCTAATAATCAATCAATTTTCACCACATGAAGCATACTGCATGTTTTACTACTTCGAAACGGAGTCATTACCCAGAATTTCATGTTTCAGCAATTCAATAGTCAGCACAAACTACTGCTTGCAGGAACAGTGAATACCATATTCCATTTAGTTCTCACTTCTCACAGCACATACGAGCTGACTTAAAATATCCATTTGTTTGATAGCCCCTAGACAGTACACGATGAATAAAAGTATTTGGCATGACGCCCAGTTTGAGCATGTCTGCATGCAGCAGCATCGCATCTAGCATATGCTTGGATTGGAAATGTGCCTCCAGCATGTTGGCATATACAAACATGTCCGGTCGTAAACCACAATTTCTCATATCTGCGAAAAACTTAGTGGCCTTAAAGATCTGTCCATCTTTACACAAACCTTGAATTATGATGGCATACATCACCCTGTTAGGAGAAAGATTGCTGTTTTCCTCGTCCAACTTACCCATATGATCTCTTGAATAACCAGCTCCAGTTCTCTCCAAGAATAGTTTAATTGCATCAGAAGCCCTTCCATCCTTAAAAAGGCCATCAATTAAACAACAAACTGTAACTACATTGGGTGTGAATTCTGCATCTAGCATCTCCTTGTACAGCCTGAAAGCCCCATCTATGTTTCCATCCTTGCAATGCCCATCAATTAATGCTGTGTAAGCAACCACATCAGGTACAAGACCTTTGATTTCCATTTCTG
This sequence comes from Acacia pycnantha, assembly GCA_025563575.1. Lineage (NCBI taxonomy): Eukaryota > Viridiplantae > Streptophyta > Magnoliopsida > Fabales > Fabaceae > Acacia > Acacia pycnantha. The sequence goes on from JAMWYP010000143.1 coordinate 1,758,808, forward strand.
TGTACAAACCCATTGCAGCTTTTACGTTTCCCACCTTGCAAAACCCATCAATTAATGAAGAAAATGTGATGACATTAGGTTCTATTTTGCTTTCAGCCATTTGGGAACACATCTTAACAGCCCTCTCCATATTGCCCACTTTACAGTATCCATCAATGATTATATTGTATGTCACGGAATTTGCACGTACCCCTGTTGTGTCCATTTTCTCCAATATTTCATTAGCTTCTTCCAATCTACCTGAGTCACTCAGACCCTTGATAAGTATATTGTATGTGAACACATCTGGCAAAACTCTAAACATTCCCATTTCTAGTTGTAAACACATTGCTTCATCCAAGTTCCCAGCCTTGCAGTAGCCATCGATTAAGGAATTATAAGTATAGGTGTTAGGAACAATACCAAATTTTTCCATGTAAGAAAAACAGTTTTGGGCAGCTTTCATTTTACCCACTTTGCACAGACCATCTATTAGTATAGCAAACGTCACAACATTTGGGCGCAAGCCATGATGAAGCATGTCCTGAAACAAATCAAAAGCTCTTTTAGCATTAGCAATCTTGCAATAACCATCCATTAGAGTATTGTAAGTGTATGAATTTGGAACTACACCAGATTCTCTCATCAACCTAAACATGTCCTCCGCTTTTTCCATTCTACCCTCATTGCAGAGGGCACGTATAAGAATTGTGTATATCACAACAGTCGGTTCAATCTGCTTCTCCAACATTTCGTCAAACAACTTTTGCGCTTTGATTGTGTCACCTTGTGTACAAGAACAATGGATTAATATGCCATATGTAATAACCGTAGGAGAAAAACCATGTGACACCATGTCCTCGTATAACTTCCACATGCAATCATATCGTTCTATCTTGAGCAACCCATGTAAAAGTGTATTGCAAGCCTGCAACATAGAAATTCTTGTCTGTTTATAAACCCACAAGGCTTCCTCAACAAGATGCATCTCGCACAAGGCAACAATTAAAACTCCAAATACATTGGTGCTGAATTTAGAACCCTCTAACTGAATGAGAACACCAAAGAGAAGAGAGCATGCACTGTGTCGTTTTTGTGACTTTCGGAGCTTCCGAAAGAGGCGTTTTGTCAAGCACCTGGCTTCATAATACTGCTTAGCCCCTGTTAATATGTGAATCATTGCAGCATAAAGCTGGGGTTTCCTAGCCGCATTAACTCGCTTGCAAGCATTGTTGAAGTGCCGTAGTGCCTCATTATGGGTTCTGCAATTGAGAATGGTGCTGATGATAAATGAATCTGATTGAGATAACAGAGAAGAGGAAGAAGAAGAAGAAAGCTGTGAAAAGGATATGGATCTCAATAATGTTGAAGGGTGATTGGAATTTGTGGGGATGGCTTTTCGCCGAATAAGCATCAACATTGCTTAGATGGTGGGAGGATAATTTCTCTTCCATCTATTTTGCAGCTTCAATGAATGCCATCTTTGACAACCAGAATCTGATATTCCCTGATTTATCAATTCACTTTGCAGTAAAATCACCATTCTTTTCAAATATACTACCAGCTGAAGCACCAGTGATGGCACCTTCGATGGCTTCGGCTGGAATAGATAAACAAAATTGTATGCATGCAGGTGTCAGATTAACAGAAAAAACAACTCTAATTCTCGTGCAAAACTTAAGTAATAACATCATCATTAAGCTGTTACATCGATGGTTAAAACAGTAAAAACAGGAGTCCTATGGTGCCAGATATGTGCTTGAACCAACACTTCAAATTACCCTTAAACACCAAATGATTTTTCTTTGTCAATATTATTTGTGCAAGTATCCAAGCTTCTTAACTCAGCACCCAAAATCATCAGAAATGATAACAGGAAGATATGAACATCGACGATTATATAAAGATATAGAATATCTTCACTACAACCGATAGAAGAATTGTTAATATTCAACAAACGATTCAGTGAAGAAAAGTAGAAAACCCTCCATTGCAAGAAAATTTTCCCTTCTCTATTTGGTACAGCAATCGTCAAGAGGCCAATGTCTAGAAGCTAAACCAATAGTTATTGACACCCAATTAAAAGGTTAAAACAACACGAGATAATTCTATTAACGCGGATGGAATTTGAAAAGAAAAAAGGAATTGATTTTCATTACCAATGGCAAAACAGACTGTACGAGCTCAAGAACTGGTGCATAGCATGTATTACAATAAATTATGGAATCTTCCAATTCTTTCCATTTCTTCAGTTTCCACAATACCGGAACACGGCCGAACGATCAACCGGCTGAGTCATCGGCACCCCAGTAACAGTTGCGAGAGAGAACTCGCGGCGTCCCCCTGTGTCTTGTTTTTGTTAAAATTTTTTTTTTTTTTTTTGAGAAGATGCATTTTTAGTCCTCATGCTTTTCCAAGATTATGGAGCAATTTGACCAAGGAATTATTATTTCAGGAGCGCCGAGTATAAATAATTTTTAAGTAGAACAAAAATACCAAAAAAAAATTTTATAAAAAACTTTTACTCCAGGAGCGCCAAGCATAAAAAAGTTTTACTCTATTTTTGTGCTGACTACACATTTTTTTTAAAAATTGATTTTTTTAGTTCATTTAAAGGGAATAATATATCTGCATTTACTGCAGAAAAACATATCTGCAGCAACAGCTAAACAAGGCCGTTTCAAAAAAAATTTCTCACCTTTGCCTGCACATCGAAACGATTCGATTCCCTCTATAGCAACCATAGCAAACTTTGGTTTAGCCTGTGCGATAGAAAGGGAGGTTTGAAGACACAGATCGCAAAATGGGGCAATGGTAAAATCAACGAGTATGAGGAAATCCAAAACACAGTTGGTTTTCCATCTTTGGATTTATAATTTTTTCATACAGAAATAGACTTTCCAATATTTATTCACACGACAATTAGAACATTAGACATTAAGCTCAACAGGAAGTAACCCAAGATGTAATTTTCCATGCTTCTTCTGAGAAAAAAAAAAAGAAATACTACGGCGGGTTCGATGATCTGAAGGTCCTTGTGTTGGATGAAAATGAGAGAAGACTTATACCAACAACAAAAAACGAGAGAAGAAAAGGATGAGGGAAATTGGCAAAAGATTCAGCAACTCCAACTACTCTGAAGCATTGAGCAAGAAGGCAAAGAACCAAAACTGTCGCATTCTATTCCTTGTTTCCTGGGGCCATCTCATCTCCTCCTGCTTCTTTGTAACCGTACCCTAAACAGAATCGCTGCGACGTGTTATACCAGCGAAACAGATATCAAGAGGAAGAATTAAATAGGTCTGAAATAGTCCACCGCCACGCAAAATCAGATATAAAGGGGGGAATTGAAACGTCGTCGTTTAGCAATTGCTGCAGATATGTTTTTCTGCAGTAAATGCAGATATATTATTCCCTCATTTAAAAATTATTTGTACTGGACGTTCCTAAGGTAAAGTTCGTTGGTCAAATTGCTCCTTAACCTTTTTGTCAATGACGAGAGTGAGCGATTGTTGTGAAGAACTAATGTAAAAATGTGTTTATAGAGTGATGCATGTTAAGATATAAGTAAAAATTGGTAAAAACTACCTTTCAAAACTTAAAAAATACTTTTTAAAAAAATCCTATTTTCATTTCCCTCAAATCAAAAGGCTATAAATGATGTTGTTTTTGTTATAGTCAATTCAAGATTAGGCAAGAAAAAGAAAGCTTGAAACTCTCATGCATATAATTATGATGATCTTCCATCCGATCAATGGCGGACCTAGGTATATGATAAAGGGGGCAAGTGCCCCCCCTTAAATTTGTGATAATTTGTATAAAAAAAAAAAAAGTTTGAATGATTGCATGATTGTTTGGTATCTACTCTTAATACATTAAAATTGCACTTTGTAATCGGATATAAGATGAATGGTTGAATAATTATTTATTTCCTTATATTGAAAAAGATGTATTTGATAGCATTGATAATAAGGCAATTATGATGGAATTCCAAAAAATAAAGCCTAGAAGAATGATATTGTAATTATTTTTATTGTAATATACTTTTGTTATTAAAATATATGTACTTGAACTTATTGAGTGTCTCACCCTTCATTTTAATTTATATAGCTGCATTTCTAACCGCATTTAGCCTTACTTTTCTAAATGACAGGTTTTAAAATAATTGTCTCTCTTATTACATCATCAATATTCACTTGATTTCATAAATATTTCTTTTTCTTTTTCTTTTTCTTGTTTATATTCTTTTTATTTTTTTAATGCATTTAAAAATTCCTTTAAAAAAAAAATTCGCGGGCGCTGCCCCGAACCCCCGCATCAATAGTGCCCCCCTTCACTGTTTTTCTGGATCCGCCCCTGCATCCGATGATGATTAAATAGTGGAAAATGAAGAAGATTGGGAATATGTAGACAATTTAGATGTTGATGCCTATGATAAGAAAAGCTTGATTGAAGTTGAAGTGAGTGAACCTATGGATGGTCATGATTTGGATATTCCAAGTTTTGCAAATGAACTTGTTATAAGAGCAACAAAAGAGAACATCGAGGACATGCAAGTTGATATGTGTTTGATTTGATCAATTGATGTAATTTAAGAATTGTTAAATTTTATTCTTTTAATGTTTTAGAACTTGATTGTACGAGTTGTTAAACTCTTTGTGCTTTTAGACTTATGTTTTATATAGTTAATTGATTTATATATTTTAAGTACGAAGTTGTTCATTAAATTTTGAATGGTGATTTATGTTTTTTTTTTTACATGCATGCACACACACACACACACACACATATATATATAGGGAAATATGCTTCTCATGTTGTAGGAGAAATGTATTCTCATATGATGTCACACACACATGAAAATGGTGGGACCCACATCTTTTTTGTGGGTCCCACCATTTCATGTGTGTAAGGATTTTCTTTTTCTCATGCAACATGAGAAGTTTAAACCCCATATATATAAACAATGAAGTTATGTTGAAGTAACTGACACTTTAATGAAGTTTTTTTTTTAGTTGCCCATCTGATATCCAGAGCTTCGTCCTAACTTTAGTGAAGTTGCCTAGTTAAAGTAACTTTTTTTAGTCATGTTACGTTACTCTCTCTAATTCTTAATATAAAATCTAATTAGAAAATTGGTTTTAGTCTTAAATATAAGAAATATTTCTTATGTTTTTTATATTTATCAATTTTTTTTCTAGTTTACCTATATTGATGCTCTTTTAACAATAATCAAGTAAAAGAGGGAGGGAGGGATTTGAAGAAAATGATTAGAATGTTTTAGAAAAATCATACTCCCCTAGTCCTAATTATAAGACCAACTTGACTTTTTTGGAGAGATTAAGGAAGCTAATTAAATCATTTTAGAGTATTTTTTTTCCTCCAAACTAATTAGTTTGACTAATAAACTAATATATAATCTAAAGATACACAACATATGATATGACAACTTATTTAGTTTTCATAATCTCTCAAAAAAAAAAATCAACTCAATCTTATAATTAAGACCGGTGGGAGTATTATATTAAATACTCCATCTGATCCTTATTATAATGCACCAACTAACAATTATCACAAATCAATAAAAAAGTTAAAGTCAATAAAATTGTCTTACAATTTAAGTAACTTCTAATATTACCCCTACTAATTGCATTACTCTCACCCACTACCCTTATTAATTAAGGGCATACATGGAAAAAGATAATTAATGTTCCTTAAAAACAAGCAAGTGCCTTATAAAAAGAACTAAATACACTTACTAGTTAATGTCTTATAATAAGAACAAAAAAAAGTAATATAACCGATTTTCTTAATCTAATCAAATTAGATACATCAAATTTATATTCAGAATTAGAGGGAGTACAGTTTATGTCGCCTTTTAGTCCATTCTATGTCATGAATAAGGATTAATACCAATTTGAGTGCTCCGAATTTTGGTTTGGGCCCCTAGAGTGTCTAAAACGTCGTTGGTCCTACAGTTTGAAAATGTATTAGTTAAGATTATTTCTACCTCTTCTATTTTCTATGATTGTCCTTATTACTTGAGATCTTGGGTTAGTCAAAAGAAATTGGGATTCGTTTTCTTTCATTTTCCTTGTTCAACTCACTTGCATCATTCAATTCAAAATAATCCACTACACCTGCTTCATTTACCTCTGTTTTCTTCTGTAAAAACAGAGTATTCAAGAGTGCGTGCATGAAAAAGGAACTGGGACCTTCAAAATATTAAACTTGCGGTTCGGATCATATGAGCAAGTGCAGACTATGTGGGCATGTTCCTCTATAGAATTTAAGCAACATAAGCTTATTTTCACCAATCTCCCATCACCTTATCCAACAAATCTGGAATATTTTCCAGCTTTGATCCCATTTATCACAAATAAAAAAAAGTTATAGTGGATTTTTGTGGTGTGACTAATGATCTGGTGTTTCTAATTTAATATAAATATTCCTAACAAAACTATATAATTAATACATGCACTCAAATATATAATTTACACACTTCTGGTTTTTGCCTGATTTCTCATTTCGTCAGTTTTTCTTTCTTTCTCTTCCATTTTTTCAGTTTTATATCATACGGAGTAATATCTACGAAGAAAAAGAAGACCCAAATATTCTTTTGGATAATGAGAAACTTGTCCGCCTGAACTTGTCATGATCTTACTCTCACCTCCTCAATCTCTAAAATAAAATGACAAAAATATTATATTTTCAAGTTTCAACAGTAAATCATAATAAAAAACTAATCATATTTATTGTAGACTTTTTAAAATTCTAAAAAAAAATTAAACTTTAAACATTAACCACAGGTAATATATTTCATATTATTGAACCCACAGGTCAGGATTTCTAGTTCATATCGATGTTGATGATTTCAATTATCAGCCTCTAATAAATGAAGAAAAGGAAAGGTAGACATTATTAGTAGAAAATTTCAAAGCAAAAAAAAAAAAGAAAAAAAAAACATTATTGATAATTCAATTAAACGTCATCATGCTTGCTCTATCTAAACATTGTATATAAGTAGTGGCTAATTCACAGTACTGTATCTATCGAATCCCATAGTTTTGTCATTCAAACTTCATCGTGCTTGCTCTATCTAAATTCTAAAGAGCTATCAATGACCAGATGATCGCATATTGTAGCATATGCTCACAATTAAATATCAAGGTTAAATGAAGGTAGAAGAAGAGAAGAAAAGGAAAATTGTTCTAAATAAAACATGCTCACAATTAAGTGTTAGGATAGAAATGAAGGCAGAAAAAATGAAGAAAAGAAAAATTGCTCAAAAGAAAATAAGTGGATCACATCCAATAGTAAAATAAAGAGAGAATGACTTTAAGTCCCAATCAAAAGAAATAATATCAAAAAAGTCTTCATTGATAAGTGATAAGCGAATAGGGATTAACAAGTTCAATAGTTACTATTAACAACTTATGAGATTTGTTAATCGATTATTTTCCTTAGTTGAGATGTGAATGTCATTCTCTCTAAAATAAATTGCTAAGACCAAAAATTTCATTATGACTATGATAAGTACAGAATTATGATGAATTCTGATATACAATTATTGACTTGCAACGATAAATAGCTTATTCAAGAAAGAGTATCCCGAAAAACCATAATGTTTTTCAATCCATAAATTACCCTACCGTGCACAGACACACTTGTATAAAACAATTTCTATTAATAATGTGAAGACCTTTGCCCTTCTTCATAACTTGCATAAAGCCTGCTTGCATTTTCTGCATGACTTAAGATGGCTGGTAGCTAATGAGACTTCTCAGTTCATTATGAGATACTGAAAATGGAATGGTACCTTCTAAGCTCTTGGTTGTTGTGTAATATAACATGTGTGTGTATTTATATTTCCCCCCTTTTATTACCACTCATTTGGATGATATTTGTTGACCATTTTGATGCTCTAGGAAAACAAGTCACTTTATGCATCGGCAGGCGAATTCCAAAGCTTGATAAAGCAGGTTCTTTCATGGGATATTCAATCAGTTAGTGAAAGAAAGTCAACGTTTTATTCTTCGACATCGCAAATAGGATATAGTTAGCATGAATTAGCCTCTCCATTCTTGAGGAAGTTGATAATAAACAGAAATATTTTTGGGCCACTGCTGTATTTGTGTTCATTGTTGATATCACCTTTGATAACTTTTCTTTAGCCATGAGAAGAATAGGCTCTATATGATTGAACCAGGTTCCTTCCAATTCCCCTCAGCTTGTTCATTTTGGTTCTGGACATTTATGAATGGTTTTTATTTTGGGTCAACAATTGTGTTATTTCTTATGGATATGCTGTGATTTTAATAAGCAGTTTTGACTTTCATAATTAGTACATGATATTGAAATTATTCTGAGCTTGATGTTTTCCTTATTTACGCAGATGGTGCTGGTGGTAAGGGCACGGGGCAAAACTGCTGGATACTGATGGGGAATCTCATATAAACAGGAAAGACCCAAATTATGATAGTGGCACAAAAATATTGTCAAATCACTTATGGTCCCTGTAGCTAAACATGTTTGAAATTAGAATAATTATTCTTTGTCAGCTTACTTTTTCCTTTGTTTAGGAAGTTAATATCAGCTTTTCTATTTGTGGCTGAAAATCTGGGTTTTGTTTTAATGTAAAGTGTGGCTCAAGCTTAACTTAAGGAAACATGTTGTTTTTAGCAGATTTTAAGGGAAATTAGTAAAAAGTATGTTTAGCCGCCTCTTTTGCATAAATACCTTGGTGTAAGGAATAAAGCATCAGTGGATTAATTACTATGCAAATGTTTTGATCAAGCATAACCAAATCAACACAACTTAATGCTAGAGCTACATCTTACCCTTGATCCGGTCCTAAATGTAAGAACCACCCAACTAATTTGAGTAGATTAAAGAAGTTAGATAAATTAGTTCGGTTGTTATCACATGTTAAAATCAAATTAAAGAGGGAAATCATCCTATTCTTTCTTTTATGAACTGCAGATCAAGGAGGGTGTGAATCAGATATATAGCCAATCATGACATATAGTTCAACCAGTTCCTTTCCACTAATTGGGTTCTCTTGGAGACAAAATGAAAACAAAATCCAATGAAATACCCATGAAAGAGTTAGATAAACATGATTCTTGATGCTTAAAGTATTGCAGAGACATTATTCTTGGTAGCAGCCCAGAATGACGATCATGAAAACACTCTGGTCCTACATGATGTTGTGATTTGAAGAAATTTATCACGTTTTATGGAATACTTGTCCATTTTGATCACCACATCAATATTTGTATGAATGCTTATCCATTTAGAATATAAGATATAATGTTATACAATTTTTCCCAGTTAGAACTTTTGAATAGATCTTGTAGCTTTAAGAATCAATCAACTATAGAGAAGTCAATCAACAATTCCTCATTCAAATTGTTCTTCATGATAACTTCATTTTAAGTTTTAATCTTGGCAATACAATATATCTACAGTAATTAAGTTTGAGGGACATTGACATAAATGCTAAAGAGAGATACACCAAACCGAATCACCTGGCAATATGCAACAACTTATCTTCACTGAGTTTGATGCTGAAGAACTAAATTGGTTCCTTTTCATGCCTGCTGGGACGTTTCTTTTCATAACTATCATCAAATGAGTTGCCAAAGAGGAAAAAAAGAAAAAGACAATTCACTGCAAGCATAAGGAAGATTAGTATAGGCAATTAAATAGAGCTAAGTAGACAGATAAATACACAACTAAAATGCTAACACTTTAAAGCCGGTTACATTCTAAGCTTAAAATTTAATTGATGAGGTAATAGAATGGACTTATAAACTCCATTAAGCTCTTTTTTCCCTCTTTAATTAGTAGGCTCTCAACTCACAAATCTTCCCACTTAACATCAAATATTTTCCCTCAAGCAAGCTGCTAACTAGGAAAGGGAAAAATGGCATAAAAGTTTCTTGCACATAAACTTAGCAAACCAAATTAGGGTCTTAGGACCACAATGCATGCCATCATCCAGATGGCTTTCCTCTGTCCACATTTTCCTACCTAAGCACATGAAAAAGATCAGCACTTTTCAGGACCACATATTGTGATGATAAATAAGAGAATGCCCCAATTATCCCATGAAAAATTAACTGTCCTTTAGGTTGTGTTTGAGACTTTACAAGGTAATGGATAGTCACATGTCATTGTTTATATAAGTTTCATGTTCCATAGGGTAGTGTGCATGTATATATTTATACTACCCTGTAACTGTAATTATATCATTTACCATTCAATTCCTTCATCAATTTCCAGACCTTTGGGTTTTAAGTGGTTAAGTGAATTGGTTTCTATTATTTCTTGTCATACTAAAATAGATCAGATAAAACAATATGAAGTCTTTTAAGAAAAATAGTAAGAAATATCAAGGAGAACACTTAACAAGTTGTTGAGCGGGACCTCCTGATCAACAATTTATTTATAAATTTAGTTGTTGATAGAGAACACAATGATATCGTGCGATCTATATAACTGACCCCAACAAGTGAAATAAGACTTGTTATTTGTTGGTATTGTTATTGTATTCCACATCTGCAGGTCATACTAAAAGGGTTTTCACTCCTTACTATTCCATCTCTTACCATGTTTCACAACAAAGGTAAGATCAAAAACAGTTTGGTAGACATGTATAAAAATCTAGTGTGGGTTCGTGGGTAATAACATGACCGTTAGACAGTTGCATGTGAAGCGTATAAAAGCTCATCTCAAGGGATAAAGCTTCATTCATTGGATTGGAGAGTTCCATAGCGCTTGATGATATACCTAACAGTGAAACATTTGCCTAAAAATTTGGTTGACTTGCCATCATGCACGTTGATCCTATAATAATATGTTGACACATGACATGTTTTGAACTCGTGGTTGTTCTGGATTTTACTCTATTGAGGCAACAAGATTGAAACTTTAGGAGAGCACATACGAACATTACTTTGGGATTTGAGTAATTTCTGGGTGTTCAATTTTAATTTTCATTGCTACACATGTTTTCTTTTCTGGTTGGCCATACTTTTTATGATAATTTTTTTTTTCCTCATATAATCATCTAATATTCGATTCAGGGTTCGTCGCAACCATTCCAACACAAATGTCTTCTCTAAAACTCGAACTCAAAACCTAAAAAGATCTAGCAGAGTTTTATACCACTAGATCAACTCTTTATTAATAACTTTTTTATGATATAGATATAGTATGTTGTTTTATTTTTTTATTTTAACAAAAAAAATTGCTTCTCAATGATGACAAAAGTTTTTGGCTTTAAAAAAGAAGTAAAAAAATTGGAGCCTTTCCTGTTAAAACATTTTCTTTTTTGTCAATCTGTTAAAAAAAATTGGCTTTAAAAAGTTCAGGTTTCTCTCCTCATCCATTTTCTCATCATCTTTCATAATATATGAACCTTGTTTGCCCAATCAATCTGAAAGGTCACATCATCAAGTTATACTCCTTAGACTTTTCTCTCATCTTTCCAATCAACGGCTTATATAAGTTCATGAGAAAATAGATAATGAGAGAATCTGCATCACTCCCCCCCCCCCCACCAAAGGAAAAATGGCCAATTATATCACAAAAAGTAAAGTAGGGCCAAATTTTCAAAATCAATGTTAAATAATGCCCCAATGATTTAAAAAATAATAATAATAATAATACTCCTATGATCTTAAATATAGAGCATAGTTTATAATACAAATTATACTATAAAATATATCATATATTTAGAACCAAAGATAGTAACATTTAGAAAGAAAGAAGAATTTGAAAAAATTGAGATAGAGAGGGAGAGGGAAGGGACACTAGAGATAATGGAAGGGCATAATGATGTTTAAGTTTTGAAAATGAAGGCAAAATAGATTAAATTTTGAGTAAATACCCTTTCTGGTCCCTGACAAAAAACAAGGACCCCATTTTGGTTCCTGACAAAAAAAACGACCCTTATTCGTCCTTTTTATGGGACTAAAAATGACATTTTGGAAATTTGTGAGGGATCAAAATATCCACCAATCGACCCTTATTTGTCCTTTTTATGGACTAAAAATGACATTTTTTTATCAGGGACCAAAATGGGGTTCGTGTTTTTTGTCAAGAACCAAAAATGGTATTTACTCTTAAATTTTTAAAAGAAAACAAGAGACTTTAATTAATAAATGAATATTATTGGTAATGGAATCATGTTTCCATTAGAATCAAGATTCCTCAACACCCAACATGATATCTCATAGCTTGCCTTTTTGTTTTCATTCCCAATATTAATGTTCATTCGCACTAAATTATACCTAAGATTTAGTGAAATTTCCCTTTAAACCTAAACTAAACAACTTTATTTTTTTCGAAAAGGAAGTGATTAATCCGTCTTTATATTAATTGTTCTCACTCAGACACAAGATGGGACACTTGACCCAAAAATAAACCAACACGAACAATAGTGAAGGCATAATTTTATGATATTATTCAAAAACTTGTTTTGTTTGTATTTAGGTTGGAATCATTCTATAAGTATATGTCTTCAAATTAATTTAGCATCTTAATTATTTTTGAACTTCAGTGGTAATGCCCAAAAATTCCTTCAAGCACATGCTTCCCTGCTAAAAACAAATAAAGGGCCAAAAGACAATTTTGTTGTTCTTAGGTATTACAGTTGTAGACGGAGAAAGAAAAACTTCGAACTTTTTTGGATGGTGAGATGACAATAAATTAGGGTATTGAATAGAACCTGTCTGTGAACCCAGACTCACCAGATCTAGAGTATTTAAATCTAATTTAAAAGGTTTAGATTTAAGATTTTTAACTAATGTTTTTTCAATAATTTTTTTTTTTTTTGAAAAATGATACTTAAGAAATTATTTTTACTTTAGATTTTATATTTATTAAAATAATTTTTAAAACAAATTAAACCTAGATTGTCCTTACTAAATATAGACCGTCCAAATCTTAAAAGCACCCAAACTGGTTTCATATTAAATGTCATGAGTATTATATCAGTCAAACAAAATGATTTAATAATCAAAATTAACAATTTTTAACCTTAGGAGCAAATTGCCCAAAAGGCCAAAAATGTCTTTTTAAGGACAAAAATAACCTTTAAGCCTTACCGTCCGTCCCTTTAAGCCTTATCCAACAAAAGGCTCTGTCCGTCTCAAAATATAAACTTTAAATTTTTGAAATGGGTGTATCTCATAAATATAAACTTTATTTTGGTTTGTCAAAGTATTTATTATACTTTTTTCAAGTTGACCTCTTGATTATTATTGTTGAATTTATTTTTTCTCTAAATTATATTCTTCACATATAACTATATAAGAGCTGTTCTGGTTCAGAACTCAGATGTCCGGCCTATTGAAGGTCCGGAGATTGATATAGGATCTGTGCGCTCCTCCTGTATGCTTATAGGACAAGCGTAAAGGAGAAGGTATGATCACGGTACACAAGCAGACGTTTCGCCTAAGGGGTCTTGTGTGTGCGTGTGATTGAATGTAGATTAGTCAAGGTTGAGAGATTGTGTACCGGTGCCGTCTCCTCCTCTATATATATAGAGTCTACCTGGTTAGTTAGTTCCTTGGCCGCCACACCGTACATGTCACGGGATCGTCTTGTGCGTGTCCGAGATCGTGTGTGCATGTCCAAGGTCATGGCTGGGTCCCACGGATAGTGGGTTGCCCCTGTACTAGCCGGTGAGATAATGGGCCTAGACTAGGTCAGTAACAGTTGCCCAAGCTCGGTTGCTCGGGTCTCGATCTCAGAGTTTAGATGTTCGTTGGTGAAATACGGAAGTCAGAGTCTTTGTTGATCGCGAAGTAATATGATATCCTTGTCCCCCAGTAGGGTTGTCAGGTCTCACGGTCAGCCAGGGGTGGACATGTTCTTGAATCCGATTTTGTATCGGAGTTGGTATCACCCCTTTTACTTTGATAGGGTGTCTACCATAACTTCCAAACAACCTCGGAGTTATAAGTCTTCTGGTTGAGTTGCCCCCAGACATGTGGTCCGGGTTATGTTTTCTTTTAAATTTCGTTGTTCTTCGTCCACCCGGGAGTCCGGGCTCGCCTCTTGCACGGTCGAAACCTCCAAGTGTGGGTCCTTTCTCAGGCTCATTAGCCTAACCGGTGAGCCGGGATACTTGATTGTGAGCCACCCCCCTTGTGCCGGGCGCTTTCTCTTGTCGATTCCTCTTCTAGGTCATCATTAGCTGTTTCCCTCTAAGATTGCGTCTGTAGTTAGTTGAAGTTCTGGGTAGATTCCCTTATTGAGTGAATTTTCGCGTAGTCCTGTTTTCAGTTCCTACATTTGTGCAAAACTCCCCCTGTTTTTCGAGTGAGCCGTTTCCTTTTCGTTAATACCTTTAAGAGAGTGGCTCCCAATGTCGAAGGACATAAAGGATATGACCCCAGAAGAAGCGGGTGAACTACGCCAAGCATCAAGGGAAAAAGCCGTTGGTGGCTTTGGGGCGATGAATCTTCTCGTCCAACGTCGCAAACCGTTGCTTTAACCGATCACCGTGGAGGCAAGGGAAAAACTTCGGTGGTGGGTCGGCGAAAACTCGAGACGGCACGTCATCGGTTAGGGAAGTCCGAATGTTTCCTTCCGCTTCTTCCCAATCCAAGGGTGTTTAACTCGAGCTTCGACGTGTCCGCTTCTCCGGGCCTTCCGAATAGCCAGTCTAACAAAGTGGCCAGCTCGGGTCCTAGGGCCGAGGTTGATTCCTACATCGGGCCTTGCTATGGCTTGCTTGTACGAATGCTCACGACTTATTTCTTGCGGGGATTCCTCCACGGACGACTTGATTTTGGGCTCCTGCCGACATAATCTTGTCCCGGCTCATCAAGCTTCATCGCCGAGTCTGTTGACTTGGATTTTAATCTTACCACAACCGTAGAATCCCGCCTTCAATTTTTGACATCGGGTATGCTAGGAAGATTCGATCTTGTTTATATTTTCATTTATGTTAGGTATAATGGTGTCGTCTTCTTCTTCCCACGCGGCTGAGTCAGAGTCTGGAAATGCAAACCGCGCTAGCCCCCCACAGGATTTAATTGAACAATTCCCTTGGGTTACCCACGAAGTGTTGTCCTATCGGTCGAAGCTGACCATAGAAGACTTGGAAGGTCTTCCGGTTCGGGATACTAACACCTATTCTCTGTCTCCGGAAGAGGAAGAGCTGTATGCTCAGGAGGGAGGAGCCACAACTCCTTTTTCTTTTTCTATGCAGACTACCTGACCAGACTTGGTATTCGCTTTCCCTTTTCCGAATTTCAAATGGCCACTCTTCAATTCCTTAGTGTAGCTCCCTCGCAGTTACACCCCAATGGATGGGGTTACCTGAGAGCTCAAGGGCTGGACGTCCATTCGGGGAATAGCCAACCGGCGTTTGTTTACCCCAGTCTCTGATTCTTTCAAATGCTTCAAGAGCAACTTTTTTAAATTTTTCGCTAAAACTGGCACAACTCCTTGGTTCCTCAAAGGGCCGGACTCTGCGAAAGTTGACTGGGAATTTAATTTGTATTGGTGTCAAGATCACCACAACGTGTCCCCTAGCGCCTATAAGGTAAAGCGGTCCAATCTCTTGAAGCACAGAAAGGAAAGCCATCGACACTATACTAGACCATGTGAGGCGACGGCCTTTGTTGGGGCGGCTCCTTGGTGGCCCAATATCGGGCCGAGGCTCGGCGTCGAGATGAGATGGTGTCGGGGCGAGTATGATATTTACGTTATTTAAATATCGGCGTTGTTCGCGTCTTAGTACAGTATTCATCGTCTTTGCCTTCCTAGTAGCTAACACGGTGTACGTGTTTCGTGCAGGTCTCAAAATGAAAGAGCCGCAATATCTTTCTGGGATCCCTGTGCCAACAACTAAGGGGAGAAAGAGGTCGGCCCATGACTCGGGCAAGTCGAAGGTCGGAGAGTCATCGAAGCAGGCCGAGCCAAAGAAGCTCAAGGTCGGAGAGTCCTCGAAGCCCGCAGCGGTGCCGGGGCTGTCTGTCCTCTCCGAGCCTCCCCTACCGCGGCCTCGCCGCCTCCCAAGTCGACCAACGTTGGGCCCTCCTCCTCGCTGATATCCGGTTCCCCTCGTCCTCCAAGCTGTCATTCCCGTTCCCATTTGTGGAGTAAGGGAATTACAGAAAGAGCTCGGCATCGCACTCCACGCCTCCTACCCGCTATCAAGAGCCAGTACCCTTGCGGGAAGTCGATGTACGAGACGTCCAGGAATTGGGTAATGCTTTCCTAAGAGGTCTTGGTTTGACCCAATCTTTTCTAACCCTCCACCACAAATATGCGGAGGCTGCCGCGAGTTGAAGCGTGCCGATCAGGCCGTGATGAAGCTCGAAGCAATGGCAAATTGCTTGAGCGAGTTCCGGGCTCGTGAGGTTCAGGTGGGGAAAGTGGAGTTTGCACCGAAAGAGACCCGGGGTCTCTTGGCCGACTCAACGTAATAATCGAGGGCTTTAAAGCGGCTCAAGCTAGCAGCGAAGAGCGGTTGAAAGCCATAACAGTTGAGAGGACAAGGTCAAAGCCGAAGGGGAGGCGTCTTGGCGCATCGACGGCGGAGATAACCGGCTTCAAGAGTTGCTCGGGATCCGTGGTGGAGCGTTCGAGAATTCCCTTGCCCGGATCCGGGCTCGAACCCGGGGTTGAGCTCAACACTACGAGGCATCATTTTCGGGCTTATGTGGATGACGGGCAGTTTGTCCCCTATGTGGAACCTCCTGCTAACTCCGAGACCCGAGTAGAGGGCGATGCGGCTGTGGTGGAGGCCGAGCAGGGTGAGGAAGTCTCAACCGCCCCCAAGCTCGTGGGTTGACTTTATTTGTACTTTGTAAATTCCGTCCGGTTGTGTTACCGGCGTAAACTTTTATTGAACAGTTGGCCAATCGGCCATTTTTGCCTATAATTAATAGTAGATGGTAATCTAACAATCATATGCATCATATAAGAATGTAACTTTACCAGTTATTGCGGTCGACCGGGCCAAGGTCATATAAAAGTAAGCGAGAATCTGCGAACGCGCATCTTGGTCATAAGACCATAGTGTTTTAAAGTGCTAGTGTTTGCCTTTGTCTTATAAGGTTCTGGTATTGTAACCGGGTCATCCAAAGGCAAACGAAAATTGCCACTGCCGGGTTCGGTTTGTCCGATAACGTCAGAACATTTTGACTGATCGAGTCTGCATGACATTTTCTATTGATACCGGAGTAAATAAGCGTGTACAGGCTGCGATAGCTATCCAGACCTAATTTCTTCAGCTGAAAAGCTAGTAATAATTTAATCTTGAAAACGACCATGTTTGGAATTCAACAAATACTCTCCAACGAGAATTTCATTCATATTCGACAAAGCAGGAAGGGCGGCGAGCCAACATCGAACAAAGAACATAATGGGAAAAGATGCTTTAAGACAAACAAAAGATAAGCCTAAGCGAAATACGCCTTTAACTTGTCCGCATTCCATGTTCGCTTGATTGGGGCTCCATCCAAATTCTCAGAATGTAGGCTCTCTCTCAAGAGTTTCCGAACGCGATAAGGTCCGTCCCAATTAGCGCCAACTTGCCGTCTTTGGAATTATTGTTTCCAATGTCGGCCCTTCTAAGGACCAAGCAACCGGGTTGGAAAGTCCGTGGTCTAACCTTCTTGTTATAACGAGCCGCGATCAACTGCTTCATTGCAATATCCCGACAATGGGAGGTAACCCGGGCCTCATCGGCGGATGCATCTCGACTGCTAACGCCTCATTATTGGCTGTTTCTCCTTGTGATAAAATGCTCTTCCTGCGCCAAGACATCATCCCTATTTCGATAGGAATCATAGACTCACATCCGTAGGCCAGCCTATAAGGAGTTTCTTGAGTGGATGTCTGAGCAGTTGTTCGATTTCCCCAAAGAACAAAGGGTAGTTGATAAGCCCAAGAGGTGTCGGCCTCCGGCATACGTTTCTTCAAACCTTCAAGGATTACCTTATTGGCGGCTTGGCTTGCCGTTGGATTGCGGATGTTCCACGGAAGCAAAGTGATCTTGTATTCGTATTCATAAATCAAATCACGAAATCCGACTCCGGTGAAGCTGCGTTCCATTGTCGGTTACTATCTCGGTGGTGCTCCGAACCGCGTAATTATATTCACTTCAACAAACCGTTGCACACGTGTTGAGGAGATCGTTGTGAGAGGTTCGGCCTCAATCCACTTGGTGAAATAGTCTCGCCACGATTAGCCACCGTAGTTGCCGGGTCTTTGTCTTGAATGGCCCCAGAATGTCCATGCCCCATTTGTAAAATGGCCAAGGGGCTGTGATGGAATGAAGCTCGGCTGGGGGCGCCCAAATAACTCTGACATGTTTCTGAAAACTATCGCACTGTCTTACAAGGGTCTTTGAATCCGCCTCCAATGTTGGCCAGTAATAACCTGCTCGAAGGGTTTTTCGGCGGCGCCTTAGCCCCATATGCTGGCCGTTGGCCCCTCCATGAACCTCGGCCAGGACATACCCGGCTTCATTTGGGTTCAAACACCTTAGCATGGGAGAATGTAATCCCTTTCGGTAGAGTTGATCCTCCACCATTGTATACTTGGCCGCATCTCGAACCAACATTTTGGCCTCCATTGCATCGTCTGGGATGAGTCCACGTTCAAGATAGTCTTCTATTGGCTTTTTCGATCGATTCAACCGAAATAGCCATCATGCACACGGATCTTCGAGATTTTCTTTGGACAACCGTACGGTGACAACCAGCCTGCTTAGTGCTTGCCAATTTTGACAAAATGTCGGCTCTTGTGTTTTCTCCTCGAGGGATATGGGTAACGGTTGCTTCATCGAAGTCTGACATTAAGTCCTTGGCTTTTAGGAGATACTTGGCCATTAATGGGCCTTTAGCCTGATACGTACCCTCGATCTGAGCCGCCACAAGTTGGGAGTCGGTGAAAACCTTAACTCTTGTGGCCCCATTTTCCTTGGCTTGAAAAGCCCGGCTATCAAGGCCTCGTATTCTGCTTGATTGTTCGAAGTTGGGAAGTTAAGATGCAACGAATGCTCAATTGTAACCCCCTCTGGACTTTCAATGATGACTCCGGCTCCACTTCCTTTCGTGTTTGACGATCCGTCGACATACACCTTCCATTCGCCCGCCATCGTATCATCTGCCTAGTAGCGGGGTGAGCTCTCGATGAAGTCGGCCAACGCACGTGACTTGATTGCATGGCGAGCTTCATACGTGATGTCGAACTCGGAGAGTTCTATCGCCCAATTAGTCATCCTCCCGCTAGGTCCGACTTATGTAGGACTTGTCGAATTGGTGGCTTGTTCTAACAACGATATGGTGACCACGGAAATAAGGTCTTAATCGACGGGCCGCAATAAGCAGAGCGAATGCCACTTTCTCCAGCTTTTGGTATCGGACCTCGGCATTCTGCAGGGTTCTACTGACAAAATATACAGGAATTTGTCCGTGTTCCGCCTCTCTTACTAAGGCCGCGCTGACGGCCTCCTCGCCAACGGATAAGTAAAGGAAAAGATTCTCGCCAGGTTGGGGTTTTGAGAGGACTGGAGGATTGGCCAGACATTGCTTTATCTCTTCAAATGCGTCATCGCACTTTGAATTCCACTCCACCGATGCCTCCTTCTTTAAGAGCCGACCGATCTGGTGCGCAAAGACCTTATTCATCATCCTTTGATATGTAGCTCAGCATTCTTCAATCCAAAGGGCATGACATTGTAGCAATAATTAGCCCTTTCAGTAATGAAGGCCGTCTTTTCCTGATCCTCTGGGTACATCGCTATCTGATTATATCCGGAATATGCGTCCATAAAGGACAGGAGCTGGAATCCTGAGGAGTTGTCCACCAGTTGGTCGATGTTTGGCATTGGGTAGGAGTCATTCGGGCACGCTTTGTTCAAGTTCTTGTAATCTGTACAAACTCTCCACTTCCCGTTTGGATTTTTTACCATCACCACATTTGATAACCAGGTTGTATACTGAATTTCCCGAATGAATCCGGCTTCAAGCAATTCTTGGATGTGAATTTCCAATGCTTTCCTTTTTTAAGTCCGTGGTTCCTCTTTCTACGTGACACGGGATTGAGCCCGGATATACTTCTAGTTTGTGACAACAAAATTTCGGATCTATCCCCGGTACCTGGGACGAATTCTAAGCGAAGATATCCCGGTTTTCCTTCAGGAACTCCACCAAACTGCTTTTAAGTTCGGGAGATAGGTGTTTGCCGATCTTAGTGGTCTACCACCCGATCTTCCAGTCTCTTGCCGGCTCAGGCGTACCTCCTCGTCGCGGATGTCTAACTCCACGAGTATTAACTTCGTCGTCTGGTGAATCCGGTCCGAGCAGTCCGGATAGCTGCTTCTTTGGGGTGGGACGAAGATCCGCCTCCCAGTCGACGGTTTCAAGTAGCCTTGTCAAGACTCTTTTTGATCGCCGATTCACGTGACCACGGTTCCTTGGTGCCTATCACCTTGAGTTTTGATGCTTAGTAGATACCGGCATGTCCCACTTGTGAATGGTTGGCCTTCCCAAGATTATGTTGTAGGGCGAAACGAAGTCGGCCACTATGAACCGCACTCTTTCGGACTTGAAGGCGTTTTTACTCCGAGGTGAACCGGAGGTCGATCCCGGTTATCACTAGCCCATCTTGATGGCAAGGGACAACGTCTCTGAGGTCGTCACTTGTGAAAAACAAAGGCGATCGTGCTACCTCAGTGTGATGTTCCTTAAATTTTGGTCAGGGGCCTTGCGCTTATCTTCCTGCTTTTTGAACTTTCGGGGGGGGGTCGTGCTGCGGTTCTTGGTCTTTCGTTTACCACCTTTTCCTTGATGTTCTATGACATACTGTTGAAGTTTGCCTGCGCGAACAAATCGTTCGATTGCATCACGGAGCTCGTAACATTCATCAGTTGTATGACCCCGACCATCATGGAACGAGCAATATTTAGATTGGTCTACCGGATCTTCGGTAGGACAGGCGAGGTCGATCGACCTTCTTCATCTCGGTTCTTGACACTTCCTTCCATACTTGGGACCGAGGCACCGTCAAGGTGAATATTTCGTACTTGCTCCGCTGATCGGACTTGCCACCCGGCTCTTGTTTCGTTCCCCCTCTGCGGGAATCCCTATTTGTTATCGGAGAAGTCTCGACCTCCGGGAGGAGGTTCTATCTTGGTCCGCCTCGAAATGGGATTGTTTGCCATTCGCATCGCTCGACGTCCAAGTATTTCTTTGAACGGGTTATGAAGTCGTTGAGATTTTTGCCGCTCCTTTAAGAAAGATTCGCCGGGCGGGACTCTTTATCGAGGCCATCCACCAATAAGTGAACGTGTACGTCCTCGTTGAGTCCGCGCACTGTAGTACCGCATGATTGAAGCGGTCAAGGTAACTTTGGAGCGGCTCTCCCGTGCATTGCCTGATTTTGGACGAGAGAATACTGGGACTTTGGTTGTCGTTTGCTAGTTGCGAAGTGCAACTCAAAGGCCTCGGCCAGGTCTTCAAAATTGTGGATTGACCCAAAAGGAAGAGTGTGGAGCCATTTCAACGCCGGCCCTTTTAACGTCGCGGCGAAGATTCGCGGCACGATTGGTTCCTTGAGACCTCTAACCGACATGTGAACGTCAAAGTCTTCTAAATGAGTCGTCGGGTCTTGTGTGCCGTCGTACTTTGTCAACTCACCCAAATTCAGCTTTTCGGGAATGCGGCGTTACGGATCTCCTTTGAGAAAAAGCTATTATGCATTTGGCTGACGTATCTCCGTCGCTGGAAACCACTTGGAGGAATCGTCCTGTCACCTCGATGGTTCCTCGCCTGAGGTCGACCTTCTTCATCTCGGTTTAGGTTCCTCCTATTGGCCCTCCTGCTGTTGACGGTTTCCGCCTTCTGCCTGTCAGTGCGATGAGCCGAGCTCTCGTCATCGTCGTCCTCTCTCCAAGTTTTATCTTCCCAGTCCTCGCTGGAAAGGGTGTGGGTCCGTCTTTTCTAGGCTCTTCCGCTCGCTGATAGTGAAGGGTGTGGCGCTTGTCTATGTTGTCCACCCGTCTCATTATCGCAAGCATCCCGGCTTGAAGAGATCGAAAGTCTGGCTCGGCATGTGGGATGTCCCGGCCGCCTCGAGTGGAATTACGTGGTCCACGGTCTTGGTTTCGTGGAGCCGAGGACTCCGTGTCGGACAGGTTGTCCTCTTGATGTCGTTCATTGTTGGGAATCAAATGGTCTTCTGGCTGAGATAGCCTATCTTCTCCTTCCTGATGGTCTCCATCGTATTGGTTAATCGGCTGCTCGTTACGGGGTGGTTGACGCGGTGTTTGACGGTTGTCCCCCGCTTGATCCGCCTTCGATTGTCTTTGGCACAAGCACGAGTGCTTATCCTCGTAGTCACGGGAATTGAAGTTTATTGATCCCACGGTCGGCGCCACTGTTGCGGTTCGAACTCGGATGTCCGGCCTATTGAAGGTCCGGAGATTGATATAGGATCTGTGCGCTCCTCCTGTATGCTTATAGGACAAGCGTAAAGGAGAAGGAATGATCACGGTACACAAGCAGGCGTTTCGCCTAAGGGGTGTGTGTGTGCGTGTATTTGAATGTAGATTAGTCAAGGTTGAGAGATTGTGTACACAGTGCCGTCTCCTCCTCTATATATATAGAGTCTACTTGGTTAGTTAGTTCCTTGGTCGCCACACCGTACATGTCACGGGATCGTCTTTGTGCGTGTCCGAGATCGTGTGTGCATGTCCAAGGTCATGGCTGGGTCCCACGGATAGTGGGTTGCCCCCTGTACTAGCCAGTGAGATAATGGGCCTAGACTAGGTCCGTAACAAGAGCATAATTGAAAATATATATATATTTATTATTATTAATTAATTTTAATGATTTTCTTAATAAATGCAGAAGTGGTGTATTTTGATAATTTGCTTTTTCGGGAACACGTTGAGAATCCAGTGGCTTCTTAGCGTTGGCTTCTGAGCATTTTCAATGGTATGAAGGTGTTTGGTTTATTAGGCTTTTTCACAAAAAGAGCTTTTGAAGATAAGCCAAAAAATGTGGCTTCTGAGCGTTGGCTTTTTAGCATTGAGGCACAAGTCGATTGTTGGAGCCGGCCTCTTGCATGCAGGGAGTGAGTCGCCGTCGGGTGTCCTTCTTGGGTATCATAGATCCACAAGTTGAAGAAGAGCAATAAAATCTTGGAGTCTCGCCTAATAATAAGAAAATTGCAAGAAGGGGAAGCAAGAATCGCGATCTCAGAGACGAAATTAGAGCTTGACAGCGTGGCACTGTGCATAATCGCAGATTGAAACATCGAAGCTTCCCTCACCACGATTCATGTTCGTTCTCCTCCCCACCTTCACTCTCACCATTGGATTCCCTTTCTCGAGAAGGCGACCACTCTCTACAATTGTGGAGTGAAGTCGTATGGCAGTGACAGAATTGGGAAAAAAAAAATCGAGTTGAGGGAAAGTGAATGAAGTATGCTTCGATGATGGGAAAAGCACCAAAGTAGCAATTTTTAACAAAAATTATACCCAATCAGAACACTTACAACAAATTTTACTAAAATAAGGCAGTCAAAGCGCGCGACGCCTTTGACGACGTCAAAGCGACGCCTCGACAGAGGCGTCGATCAGCGCGCCTCTTTCCCCACCTTTTTCCAACCCTCAAACACGTCCCCCACCCCCTCCCCAAACACACACACATCCTCTGTGGTCCCCACCCTGCCGACATGTCCCCTGTTGGCCCCACTCCCACCCCCTCCCCATATACCCAAAACACACACGTCCCCCCCCAAAACAATTTAATAATTATATTTAAATTTATAAATAATATTTAAAATTATAAATAATAATTCTAATTAATAATAAATTATAAAAAGAGTAAATAATAATTTTAATTAATAATTAGTGAATTAATAAAAATATGTTGTATATTATTATTTAGAGTAA
Source organism: Acacia pycnantha (assembly GCA_025563575.1). Classification (NCBI taxonomy): domain Eukaryota; kingdom Viridiplantae; phylum Streptophyta; class Magnoliopsida; order Fabales; family Fabaceae; genus Acacia; species Acacia pycnantha. The sequence continues at coordinate 1,782,722 of JAMWYP010000143.1, forward strand.
ATACCCTTTCTGGTCCCTGATAAAAAACACGGACCACATTTTAGTCCCTAGCAAACAAAACGATCCTTCTTCGTCCTTTTTATGGACTAAAAATGACATTTTGGAAATTTGTGAGGGATCAAAATTTCCACCAATCGACCCTTATTCGTCCTTTTTATGGATTAAAAAGGACATTTTTTTTGTCCATGTTTTTTGTCGAGACCCTATTTTAGTCCCTAACAAAAACATGGACCCCATTTTAGTCCCTAACAAAAACATGGACAAAAAAGAGGTCATTTTTAATCCATAAAAAGGACGAATAAGGTCGATTGATGACATTTTGATCCTCACAAATTTCCAAAATGTCATTTTAATCCATAAAAAGACAAATAAGGATCGCTTTGTTTGCTAGGGACTAAAATGTGATCCGTTTTTTATCGGGACTTGAAAAGTATTTACTCTAAATAATAATATACAATATATTTCACAAAATATTTTTATTAATTCACTAATTATTAATTAAAATTATTATTTACTCTTTTATAATTTATTATTAATTAGAATTATTATTTATAATTTTAAATATTATTTATAAATTTAAATATAATTATTAAATTGTTTTTGGGGGGGGATGTGTGTGTATTGGGTATGTGGGGGAGGGGGTGGGGGTGGGGGCCACAGGGGGACATGTCAGCAGGGGTGGGGACCACAGGGGATGTGTGTGTGTTTGGGGAGGGGGGTGGGGGACGTGTTTGGGGGGGGGGTTGGAAAAGAAAAAAAAAAAGGGTGGGGGAAAGAGACTGACGCCTCTTTCTGAAAAGGCGTCAGTTGACTTTCTGACGCCGTCAGAGGCGTCAGTCAACTGACGCCTTTGACTGCCTTATTTTGGTAAAATTTGTTGAAAGTGTTTCGATTGGGTATAATTTTTATTAAAAGTTGTTACTTTGGTGCTTTTCCCCTTCGATGATAGGAAGAAATCTAACTGGGAGTTGAACCCCTCTGGACACATGTCAAATTCAGGATCTCTGAGAAATGCAATTGAGTCACAGCTGGCTTTTCCATTGTTCTTGGTTTCAGATAATTATATATATACATGTAGTATTTAATAAGATTTCTATCGTTTTAACATTTGGGAAAAAAAAAATCACTTCTATCACTGTCAATCCAAACATAAATCAAATTTATAATTTTTTTTAATTTTACTTTTGTAAAAATCAGATAAAAAAATAAGTCAATTTTCTCACAACAAACCCAAACGAAATTTTTTTTTGCTTAGAGCATCCGATATCCTAGGGCAGGCCATCTTTCAGGCACATCAACGGCCCCAGACTAATCCGGACCGAGACCGGGTGGCCCCTTTCGGGGGGAAGCCTCTACCACCCACGCATGCTGCATTCCCACGTCTCGAACTCAAGACCCGTGGTTAAGCTAGGACAACCCCTTACCAGTTGACCTAAGCGTTTGGTGGTCAAACCCAAACGAAATTAAATGCACATGTGGAACGTAATTTACATCAAAGAAGATGATACATTTTAGTCACGTTTACTTTCCTTAAATATCTGCATATGACGTGGCTTTCTCTCTATCCTGACTCCCCTCACTACTCTCTCTCTCTCTGCACTTTCTACGTCACCATTCTTACTATCTCACTCTCCCAGCTACCCTGCGCTCACCTTCTTCTCTTCTCTTCTCTCTGTTTTTTTTTAAATTTTTGTACGCAGTGGTCACTGGTTACAAATATAAACTCAGAGCTTCGCTCTGGATTTTCATGTTAGTCGTCCACTTCTGCGACTGAAAAAGCTCTTTTCTCCCCTCCCCACTCCAATCGTTTGATTCATCTAATTTTGTTTCACTGCTCGAGGTTTTAACGTTTATGGATTGGGCTTACGTTCGCCACCGCGCGCACTTGGATTACTTTTGAACAGCTTTGCGCCATGGCGTATGTTTGAGTGTGAGTATGGAACCCCTACACAGATATGTTTTCCTAAAATTAATCGCTATTCGGGTTGTGGGGGCAATAAAGCCAATGGACGTTCTCTAATATTGGCCTTTTGACATTGTAGAAGATGAAATACTTCATCTACGACGGCATTTTGAGCTGAGGGTGTGTTGCTGTGATTGTCATTCTAGTTTGCCTGGTTGATGGTTTCTGAGGCTCTGCTTTGAGGATCCGAGAGTGTTTTCGTGAGTAGTTCGAACAATGGAGATTGGAGGCTTTGATTTGAACAAAGTATATGCTAATGCTGGAAATCCTAGCAAGAAAACTGATGATTTCATTGATAGAAGCAAGGTGAAAATATTGTTGTGCGATAACGATACCAAGAGTTCGGAAGAGGTTTTAATGCTTCTTTCCGGATGTTCTTATCAAGGTATAACTTTCAGCATTTATTTCAGTCACTTATTCTTTTGCTATTGTGTTGATATTTCGTAGTTGATGAGTGGATATAGCATTTGAACTTGCTGTTGCCCATCACCTTCATTTATGTGCATTCCAACTAAGATTTAATAGGAAATCATTAATAGGCAGGTAGAGGAAGACTGAGTATGTCTAAATTCTCAATTTATATTTCTTGCTCTGAAAGCTAACTCTGGCTCCAGACGCTCTATAACTGTAATTTTCTGGGTTTTTTAACAGTCAATAATTTGAAAGGAAAAATCAGAAATTGTCATTGCTGATGCAACACATTCAAATTCGTAACGGATTTCTGTTCTCTATCCTAATATTTGTTATTGCTTCCCTGCATTTTACTTGTTACATTGAATTTTTTTCTTGAATTGACTCGAAGCTCAATGGAGTTCAATCATGTTTCTTCATATGGTGATATAACAACACAGTACATATGAAGATTAAATGAAAGATAACACAGAGAGAATATTTTAGTTGCCATCAAATAGACTCATATAAGCATCTACAGGAGAGGGTAATCCCCTTCAGCAATTTTGGGAAATCTGAAAAGTGTGAAATTGGCTCAGGTCTTCTTGTTTTAAGGCCCAACTTTTACCGTAAAAACTTGAAAGTTTGAATATGTGAGGAACCACACTCATGCTCCCTTTTAACCTTTATCAGCGAAAACTGAAAATGCCTCAATTATGGTGATATCATTTTAGACATTCTGATTCCTACTGCAGTATACGATTTGTCTTGTCTATTTTGAACTTAGTACAATTCATGACCTGCTTAGCGAGATTATCTATAAACTCTGGATCTTTATGCTTTACAGTTACTCTAGTAAGCTCGCCAAGGCAGGCAATTGATGTACTGAATGCAGAGGCGCAAGATATTGATATCATACTTGCTGAAGTTGGCATGAAGATGTTGAAGTACACCGCACGAAAAAAAGATTTGCATCGAATTCCTGTTATAAGTAAGCTTTGGTTTTGTTATATTTCAAAACCAATGAAATCATACTCTGTTCCTCATTGTTATCTTGTTTTTTTTTTTTTGTAAGTGATGTCGGCACACGATGAAGTATCCATTGTTATGAAGTGTTTGAGACTTGGAGCAGCAGAGTATCTAATAAAGCCTTTACGCTCTAATGAACTATTAAATTTGTGGACACACATGTGGAGAAGGAGGCACATGGTTTGTACTCCACTACTTCTCCCCATTTTGTATTGCACTAACTTGCTTGTGGACTTTTGGCATCTCTAATACATGCTTTCCACTTAAATTTCATAGTTGTTTCTGTTTTTTAAACCATCACAGCCATTAAATTAAATGAAGAAAATTACGTTATAGAATTAACTTAATATCTATTACCACCAAATAGGCACTAACTTTAATTTGTAGCTTTGTTTCATGTGAAGGTCGTGATCCTTTGTCTAATAAAAAACACAACATTACATGTAATAGTTATGCATGAAAATATAGAGATGTGTTGTGGTGGTATCTTCCCTTCATTATAGCCTGATTCATCTGTTTGTATTAGTTTCCTGTTGACATTTAAATGCAGCTTAGATTTTTTTCAAATTGATTTTAAACTGTGTTTTATATATCCATTCTGGCAGCTTGGTCTGACAGAGAAGAACATGAAGAACTATAATTCTGATCTGGTAGCATCGGACCCTGGAGATGGTAATGGTAATACAGCCAGTACCGCCTTGTTCTCAGATGATAAAGAAGACAAGTCCAACAGAAGAGAGATAGGAATGTCAACCCAGCAGCAACATGAGGTGATTGTTAACAATACAATACTAAAGTGACGAAAGAATGAAAGCAACCAATGGCTTATGATGCATGATGCATCAATATGCTTGTGCGCCATGGTTAACTTGAAATTTACTGGATTATACAAAATAATTTTGTGTGGTGTCTTTTAAAACAATGTTCAGTTATGTTGCCAATATAATACTTTTGTGAACTTCAGTATTGACGTCATAGTTTTCATACTGCCATCAATATGAAAAGGAGGCAGGTTAGATCAAATTTGGATGCTACTGAAGAGATTGCATTATGAAGCTCCAAAGTCATAAGTCCATTAAAATTCTGAGTAAATGCAATGGCCTATAAAGCGTAGGCATGGAAATCATAATCAAAATTATCAGGAAGTTACAAAGTTAAACTTTTGCAGGCCAGATACTGGTGTTTTAGCGTTGAGCTGAGAGATTGTTATATAGCTGCGAATAACTGTAGATAATGACGTTTAGTCATATATGGTTTTCCCTTTTCAGTCTACGGCTGCTGCTGCTCCCGAGGAGCCTCCAGGTGCTCATGCATCAGAGTATGGGCCTCATGTGCCTGGAATTAGTGATCGCCAGACAAGTTTGTTCCTTATCTTATGTCAACTATTAATTTCCAAGATCTAAAATTATACAATTTTCTGACATTATAGATTTGAAGCATTTATGTAACCCCCAAAAAAAAAGCATTTTAGTTCCTAAGGATGAATATGGTTTGTATGGAAGCTTATTTTTCAGTTGTATCATCTTCTCCCTGACTTTGCTATAATTATGTAGGACTCTGTTCTTCAGGACCAAAGAAGAGTGGACTGAGGATTGGGGAGTCATCAGCGTTCTTTAGTTATGTTAAAACAACCATGCAAAAGAGCAACTTACAAGGGATTCCTCAAGTTCAGAATAATGCTGCTACGCAACTGAGGATGGAAGACATGCATCAAACATGTCCCTCTGGGGTTCATAACCTTAAAACACATGAAAATGGAGAGCCAAGTGAGAGATCTAATAAATATTATTTACCCAGCAGCATTAGTAATCCCGATTCTTTCTCCACTGACAATTCTTATGCTCCACCTGCATCCATGGGAAGTCTAACTCAAAAGAACTTCAATCAAGAACATTTACCACGAGATGCCACCCATGTTAGAAATGGAACTCATATTTTTGAGACTCAATTACCTGGTACTCCTTCCCAACATCCTCATTTATATCATATTTCAGGGTTCTTCAATCACCTTCTGATGCCATCCTTAGCGCCATTGTATCCTAAGAATCACCAGGACCCACAGAATCATGCTAGTGCAACTATGATTGCACGGTACAATGACATTTCCCATCTTCCTCCTGATGCGAATGGGATGACTTACTTCCCATATCACCCAATGACTGTATGCTTACAACCTGGTCAGATGTCCTCAGCTCATTCACGGCCATCATTTGGAAGTTCAAGTTCATCCAAAGCAAAACTAAATATAGTTGATAGAAGAGCAGAAGCATTGATGAAGTTTAGAAAGAAAAGGAAAGAACGATGCTTTGATAAGAAAATTAGGTATGTCAATCGAAAGCAGCTTGCTGAAAGGCGACCTCGCGTGAGGGGACAGTTTGTGAAAAAGTTGAATGGAATCAATGATCATCTCAATGGACAACCTGCTTTCATTGAATATGATGAAGAGAAGGAGGACGACGAAAAAAACAACAATGTGAGAGATTCATCTCCTGGGGATGCTTGAGAATGAAGAGTCGCTGCTTTGAGACAGGACTCTTAATCTAGCATTACACTGCCATGCATGAGGACCTCCACTGATCCTTGTTTCATGGGCAAGTGTTGCCTCTTCATTGATTAATGACCATGTGCATGGATGTTAGTGTTGCTGATACATTGTGCAAATTTTTTTCCTCCTGCGAGTTGCATCCGAAGTGGTCCAAAGTTTCATATTTGTGTTTACTTCAAAATGTTAGAGCGGAGTGTGACGACTTATGTTTATGGATGACCTGAGAATAATCATCAAATAACAACTATCACAATTACAACTAAATCAAATGTGAAAAGGCTTTTCTCCTCGCCGTTTTTCTTTGAAGAGTACGGCGTAATTAACCCAAAGTCAGGATGCCAACTCGAACATTTGAGTTAGAAGTGATAACCCAATTATTAGTCATGACGCCAATGAAATTTGAATTGATCAACATGTTTTAAGAACTGCTTCTTTCTCTCACTTGTGAATATTGATTTGAGATTAGTACTTCATACTGGCTTCAAGGAAAATTATTGACTATAATTTCTATGGAAAATTACAATCAAGGTATGCTTGTCAAACAAAACAGAAGAAAGAACTTATATTATACCATGTTACAACAAAGCTCAGGAAGTGTAAGTTACAAGTTAATGAATTCATGCCTTACCTCCCGAAAGAGAGAGAACATAGAAGTAAGTCAATATCCAGCAGAAAAAGTAATTTGGCGACTAATTACTCAGACATGGCAGAAAGAAGATGTCTCAAACTTATGAAAGAATTCTAGCTGAAAGTTTTCAGAAAGCTAGGAACCAAGACAACATAGCAAACAAAACTTACAAGTGAAGGTATCTTCAAATCAGATCGAATTCCACCTATAATGATTGCCCTAAAGTATCACCCTAGAACATGTTTGTCGCCTCACTAGCTTTTCTCTTCACTGCTACCTGACGGCGGTCTCCTTATATCAAACTGGTCAACAAACTCCAAAGGAGTAACAGTCTCATTTCTGATTCTCTTGATCTTAGGGCTCAAGAGACCGCGATGCCTAAACCCGTAGAGCTTGAGCACCTGATTATCAGCAAAATTGTAAGCCCTCTCCATGCTACGGAGGCACCTCTCAACAGGATAATCTCCATAGCTCCCACAAGGCTTGCAGCCCACAAAATGGGTCACAAATGGCCATCTCTCATCACCAAATCCTGGATGATACTTCTCAACCATCTCTTCATAGCGATCAACCAATCCAGCCCAGTAGCCATGCAAATAATATGAATTCTCAAGAAAAACCTTATCCATCCATTCATCCTTCTGTGACAACAAAAGATATATCAATGCTGATTGATCATCTGCCTCGAATGCTGGCCTCCCCTTCAGATTTGCTGTCAAAATCTTCCCTGCCTCTTCTCTAATGGGACCCTTTGGACCCATTGGAGCCCAGGCATCAAGCAAATCCAAAGACCATTGACAATTCCTAAACAGAAAGCTTCCTGTATTCACAGCAATCCATGACTTCTGGTCAAATAACAGATCAGGGTACCCATGAAGAACCAAGTTATACTTGTCATACTTTGACAAGGGAAGCTCAAAGACCATATCAGTAAAGAACGCATCACTATCCATCCACCATATCCACTCTACCTCAGGATGTGACAACATCAACCGACGAATCATTGGCAATTTTGCCCAATACCCAGCAAGTTCCTTATCCAGATGAGCCAAATTATACACAATCTCAATCCCATGTAATCTACAGTAATCAATCTTATTCTTTATCGACTTCAATAAGTAATGATCCCCAATTGGGTTATCGCAAGGTTTCGGAGGTGAGCCAGTTAGAAGCAGGATTCGAGCTTTACCTTTGACGAAATTTGGGAACTCAGGATTCTGATCCAGCCAAGCCCTCCGCTCCTGGTCCCAATCGGTGATCTTCGGCCCAAGAGTGTATGTGATATTCGGATTCAACTCGGTCTCAACGGGCTCGTCGGGATCGGAGGGATCACTGTCGGATCTGATCTCCGCGAGAATCCGATTGGTCTCTTCAACGAGGTTCTGGTTGACGGCATCGACGTCGGAGCCTCCAAAATTAACACCAATGGTACCGCGAAGGACGAGAATGGTGACGAAGCCACAAAGGATAGTAATCTTGATGTTGTTGAAGGTCTTGTGGATCTGACGACCACGAGGTAAACCGGCGAGAGCACGGCCTCTTCCATTGGGAACGGCGGTAGTAGTGGGCAACCCAGCTGAGTGAGTTCTCTTCTGAGCGGAAAGACCCTCTTGCCCCATCGAAATCTTCTGTTCTCTGCGAATCCCACCCTGTCTGGGCGGAATAACTATGAACGGACAAGAGAGAAGATTCTGGGGTTCGTGAAATTTCAAGAAGTAAGTAAAAGGGTGATTTGGAAATGCATAATTTTTGGGAAATTGAAGAGGAGGATGGAAGGAACCTGTTTGGGCAGGAAGAAAATGAATGAATGAAAGAATACGAAAATGTAAACCCTAGGTGTGGAGGAAAAGAGGCAAGTGGAGGAGTTCGGACATGGTGGCGGAGGAGAAGCTTTAGCAAGAAACAATGTCTGGTTTTTGGGAGGAAAATCGTTAGAGGGAACTGGAAGGGATTGTCTCACCGTCTCAGGAAGCTGAGAAAGGACAACGTGTCCATCACTTTTTCAGCTTTCACTGTTAAGCGATTTTTATATGATTTTTACATTTTCTTTTACGAAGGCTCTCATTTAGTTTAATATTGTCTTATTTATAAATTTATTTTAACTAAAAAAATTTAGTCTTTATTATAATTTCAGTTTGAGTGTAATAAACGGCGTATCTTTAATTTTCTCCTATTAATTACAATAAATAAAAGTAATTTATTCATGTTAATTTATGAAACTAATCATAAAAAAAAAAATTAAAAATTTATCCTATAATTAACAAGCTAACTATAAAAAATTAGATAGTAAGTTAACTATTGGTAAGTGAAAGTTAGGTTGTAAGTTAACTATGGGTAAATGAGAGTTAGGTACTCATAATTAGCAATCTCCTAGTCACTTCATCATCACCCCTTTAGAAGTGTAAAATTTTAATTGATTAGATTATAAATAACGACACAAACCAAATACAAAGAAGAATTTCTCTCTAATCATAACTCAATAATAATACCATTTGTTTTTTACCAAAAATAATAATAATACCATTTGTAACGCTTTGATACTATGATATCATTTGTTGGGTGTCACCTTGGGAGAGTACTTAGCCGATTTTGAGAACACAACCTGGGACAGGATGATGACAGCTGTCTTCGACCACAATACCATGAAGGAATGGGAATACACACTCTCTTGCCACAGGAGTACAAACAAATTTTTTTATGTAAGTACTATTGCATGCTATGGCACATGTACTCAACTTTGACTTCGTAGTCCTTTTTTCCAACCTAATTTACAGCATATGATGTAACGTGATTTTTTAAAATCAACTCAAACATATCCTTGATCTTAACTTTTGCATAGGATGACACCATATAGCCACAATCAGGGACGAATCCAAAAAATTATTTAGGGGTATCAGTGGTGGCCCCGAAATTTTTTTAAAGGAAGTTTAAAATTCATTAAAAAAATAAAAGAATATAAATAAGAAAATAAAAAAAAAAATATTCATGAAATCAAGTGAATACTGATGATGTAATAAGATAGACATTTATTTTACAAACCTATCATTTAGAAAAGCAAGGGTAAGTGCTGTTAGAAATGTAGCTACATAAATTACAATGAATGGAAGACACTCAATAAGTTCAAGTACATATATTTTAATAACAAAAATATTTTACAATAAAAATAATTATAATGTCATCCTTATTTTTTGAAACTCCATTATAATTGTCTTATTATTAATGCTATCAAATACATCTTTAACAAAAAAAATTTGGAAGGGACAAATTCAAGGGGCACTAAATACATCTTTAAAAAAAAAAAAATTAACCAAGTGATAGTGCCCCCAATCCATAACGTAGATCCACCTATGGTCACAATATAATATTGCAGTTGATTCAAACATGATCTTTTTTTCTTTTTCTTTTTTTTGCCAAATGGTTCAAACATGTTCAATATATGAGTCCAATTCAGCTCAAGCACTTGAACAAGGCGTTTGGAATCATCACTGATTCTCATTTCAACATTATTAGGCCTAAATAAGGGATAGCTTTCCCAGATTAACCCTTCATTCTATGAAAGAAACAGTTCATATAGAAGTATACCATGTGATGTTTTAAAAATTAAGAATAAAAATGAGCAGCAAAGTTAATTTCTAATTAAATATACATAGATCTAGTCATACAAAAGCCTTACCCCAACAACTTCATCTGCTAATCTCAGCTCCTCGTGGAACTCTGGATGCATCAGCGATGAAGCAAAATTCACATCAAGACACTTCCCAATGACTTCAAGCTTAAGAACCCAATCGCAAGCCTTCAGACCCAATGTTGCCGAGGCATTTGGACACGGCCCCACTTGTGGAAACCTCCGATAATTCTTCAACCACTTTGTTAAATACCAATGAAAAAATGAAGTTTGTCAATCAAGATCTTTGTATAGTGACTAATGGAGGAATTAATCCCAATTGAAGCTCCCACATTGTCTCTATGTTTTCAAGGTATGAATTCAAACTACTGACAAACTTGCCCTTATCAAAAGAACTTACTGTCAATAGCAATTCGTTCGTTGTCACTTTGTGGGATATTCCATCCAGTGAGGGGTTTTAGGACGGATGAGGAGCTTATTTCTTCTTCTTGTTCTGGCTTTAAATTGGGGATAATATTATCTGTGTTTATAACAGTTGGGTTCTGGGGGTGAATCATGCGCTTCAGATTTACTGAAGCATTCTTAAAGACTTCCAGCAAATTCATGATGCAGTTACAAGGAAAACACAGCTACCTGTGAAGGAAGCAAAAGAATCAGCCACTAATTAATGCAATTAGTCAATTACTCGTATAAAAGAGAATGAAAAAATTACATCAGATATTAATTTCATTTAACTACCTGCAAAAATTAGGTCACTAACTACCTTATTATGGGCATAAATATTGGCAATCATCACTTATGTTTACAACTTCAAATCAGTTTAGTTCTTAGATGTTTAAGAAGAGGGATTGAAAGTTACAAACAATTTTGCAAAGCATAACCTACTGGGATAGTCACAACTCACAAGAAGAAAACCAACACATCAAACATAACATTAAATCAAGAATACAATAATCCAGAAATAACCAGTTCAATAAATAAGTAAAAGAATACTAATTTCCAGAAATGTCAAAAATTAAAAAGAAATAACTTTTTCCCGTGAGATTATATTGAAATGCCAAAATAACTTTCTGGGCACCATTGTTATTTCGCAAATATTTCGGAGAGAATTTGCACATTAATCCTATATCAAATTAGGGGTTGACTGACAGGCTGTCTTTTAAAAGCATTTTTTACCGCTTGTGGATTAAAAATATTACACACACACATGTATGAGATTTTTGGGATATCATCCTACTTTCTTAACAAATTAAATAAAGTAATAATATCTAAAAAATTTGGATAGTCTCTCGTCTAAGATTTTCTAAATCTCTTTTCCTAATGCAAATAAAAACATATAGTTCTTTTTTTTTTTTTTTTGATAAACAAATTTTAGGAAAGGGATTGGATTCACCCACGATCCAAGGGCAGGGCGAAATCTCTCTTCCTCCTAGATGATACCGATGTTGGGCAGGGCGAGCCGTTTATTACCCTCAGGCGTTAACCTAGGCACCTAGGAGCTAGGATGTCTCCTCCAGTGCCTTGACCAATAAAATAACAATAAATAAAAGGTAAGGAAAGCAGCGGTATGAGAAAAATTAAACGGCACACATAGAAATCAAAAGAGCCAAAAAAAAAAAAAAAAAATTGTAAGAAATAACGTGTTAACAGACAGACATAGAGCAGATATTATCAAACAAAGGCATAATAATCTCCGATAACAAAAAGGCATACAATTCAATAAAAGCACGATCCCGCAGTATTATAAGTATATTCCTATGTTAATTAAATTGTAGCAACAATACTAAGTGTAACCAGGACTTCGTACCAATTAAGTAATACTAAGATTTCTTCTTCTTCTTCTTCTTCTTCATATTTTTTCGTTTTCCCAAACGTTTTGCAGTTGTAGCTTTCTTTAGAGGCTTGGCTTTTGAGCTGTCCAAGAGGCTAATTTTTTCCGGCCTTGTGGGTTTGAAAACTTCTGTTACTGAAGGATCCAAAACATCCTCTGAGAACGGAAGAGCGATGTCCATGCGTATAGCTTCATCCCAAAGCTCTCTTCCTTTCTCAAATCGTCCTCCTCTACAGAGTTTTGGAATAAGCACATCATAAACAGGTCCATAACCACCCAATGAGCTTCTCTTCATTATTTCAAACAGTTCAAGAGCATAATTAACCCTCTCAACTCCGCAGAGAATGCCAATCAAACTGTAATAGAACTTGCGGTTTGGTACTAAGCCTTCGCTGATCATCTGATCCACTATCGCTCTTCCCTTGCCAAATCTCCCACTCAGAAACAACACCTTAGCCACAAGATAATAGCTAACCCAATCTGGAGCACACCCAGAAGTTTTCATTGTTTCAAGAATTCTACATGATTCCTTGACTCTTCTGGCCCTCCCCAAACAAGAAAGCAATATGTTGTAACTAATTGAGGTCAAGGAAATCTTATACGATCTCATCTCCATCATCACATTCAAAGCTTCAGGTACAAGTCCTGAAGGATTATGCCTCAGGTTGCGCTCACAAAGGCACCTGAGAAATGTGTTGTAACAAGACAAATCTGGGATAGTTCCATCTGACTTCATCTGTTGGATAACCTTTCGAGCTTCCTTCACATTCCTCTGCACAGACCAACCATAAAGAAGACTTCTATAAATGCAAGGCATTACACCTGCGATCTTGTCATTGTGATGCAAAACTACACCTTCAGCCTTCTTAGCGTGCCCTGTGGAGCAAAGAGCAGTGATGATAGCGGTAACTGTGAATTCATCCTGAGGACACTTGTGCTTGTCCAAGTTCTTGAAAATGCCCAATGCCTCGTCTTCTTTTCCCAGCTTAACCAAAGCCTCGGCCACAAGACCAAAAGTATGAGCATCCATGACTCGACCCTCCTTCTTAAGATCATCAATCAAGATACCCATTGCTATGTGGTCATTCTTTTCAGCAAATACTCTAAGAGCATAGTTATAATCCTTGTCTTCTAAGTTGCAATTCAACTTCTTGCTAGACCATAAGAAAAACCTAAGCAGTCTTCTACTTTGTGCTTCACGTTTACAATCCTCAATAGTCTGAGCAACAAGAGACGAAGTTAAAGAATCCTTCAACTTATTCAGACTTAATTCCAGATCATCCAGTCCACCAATATTTGACATTATAATGTTGCAGAGCCCTCGCAACTGAGGCGGTGCAGATGTAGGCTGCAATGTAGAGTAGAAAGAGAATGAAAGTAGTTTGGAATGCTGGGTATTCATTCTGTGAAGTGTAAAGCGTTTCAAGGCAGAGTTAAGCAAGACATGCATCTTTAATTTCATTTGAGAATATCAGCAAACAGTTCGTGTGCATCACCTGGTTGCAAGAACCAGTGAAGGAAAAAGAAGAAGAAATTTCCGTAGATCAATGAACCTTAGAAAGGAAAACTTATAGAGAGAGAGCGCGCAGAATTGAAATTTGGGATTCGTCCAGCTCCAAAAGCTTTCATGGCAGTTATGGCACCCAATACAGAGAAGACAAGAACGAAGAGACCCGGGTTCAAAGCGCAAATGAGTAATGAACATGGTATGTGTTGTCAGTTTTTTTGTAATCAGAACTCAATGGCGCCACGAAGGACGAGAATGGTGACGAGGCCACAAAGCATAGTGGGCAACCCAGATGCGTGAGCGGAAGGAGCCTCTTGCCCCATCGCAATCTTCTGTTCTCTCCCACTCCCTCAGGGTTTGGGCAGAATAACTATGAACAGAGAAAAGAGAGTTCGCGAAATTTCAAGAATCAAGGAAGAGGGAGAATGTTATTTAAAGGTATGGGATAGAATCTGATCAATGGGTGTCTGTGGAGTCACAGGAGCTGTGACGAATTAATGGATTATGCTAGCTTGCTTAATCCGACTTTTATGTCATTGATACTCCCACCAGCAAATTTTGGAGTTGGTTTTGGTCCTAATTATAAGAGCAAGTTTTAATTTTTGTCAATTTTTTCCTATAATACCCATATTTATACTTATTATTAGAAGCATTTATATATATGTGTGTACATATATGTATATTTGTGTTTATGTATGTGAATATATATATGTGTAGATATATATATATATATATGTGTGTGTGTGTCTCTATATGTATGTATGTGTGTGGGTAGATATATGGGTATGTATGTGTGTTGTAGATAGATCTATATGTATACACATATATACACATACATATATGTTTATATAGCAAGACCATTATTTCAATTAGAAAGCGTGTGGAAAGGAAATTAGATCTATATGTATATACATGGCTATATAAAAAGCAACTAATATACATATATACTAAATTAATATGTCATGGATGTCTAACGTAAGACAAATTAGAAACACTTATAATTAGAGCAACTTGTGTCATTTTAAATTTATATAAGGATATTTTAGGAAAATGAGTAAAATTAACTAATTTAACTCCTCTTCTTAATTCTCCCAAAATCGGTTAAATAGCTCCTATAATTAGGACCGGAAGGAAGGAGTACCATTTTAATCTAAACATGAACATGAGTATTGAATTTGTGATTTGGGGAGCTGAACCGAACAGTAATACTGGACTGTTATTTAAAAAAAATATTACATCCGATCTTAAATATACCTAGTTGAGAAGGTAATTTCGGTTCTAAATATAGTTTTATTTTATTTTATCTCTTATATTTAATTTTTATACAAATTAATTTGTCTAACTTATACAATAATATATAATCGAATAATATCCAATATATATTATAATTAAATAATTTATTTAACTTTATTAATTTTCTCAAATTGATAAATAATAGAGTAACCTTTAATGAATGAAAGGAAAAAGCTGACTAGATGGGATCTTGATTGTAATTACCTCCAAAAATTTGTGGGATGAGGTCATTGATCAAAATTGTTAATAGAATACTGCATTACTTTAGTGTCGGTTATCAAATTATCTTTTTAACCTACAAAATATTAGCTAGAAAGTATGTATGGGAAACCAGTTAAGGATCAAATTATTAAAAGTGAAAACATTAAGGACGGAGTTGTTAAGGAGTTAAAAGTTCCGGGATTGAGTCGTAAGAGAATTAAAAGGTCGAGGACTAAGTTATAACCAAGTCAAAAATTGAAAGACCAAAAGATTAATTTTCCAAAAAAAAATATATATAGTTGGAAAACAATGAATTGGTCAAGGTATACATTGATTTAACCCCTAATACATTGAACCTGTAATCTATATGGATGAATTGAATCAGTTTTAAGCTTGTCCTTCTCCAGTTTAATAATGTTGCATGTAACTTTCAACCATCCTACTTAATGAAACTTGGAAAATACAAATATGTGCACACTCTTCCCATTGTTTCAAATACATTGGCTGCTCATCCATAAAACAACTCTAGCCACTTTCGGTTTTCTTTTCTTTTTTCCTTGGTGATGGATTTGTTCTTTCTATATTGGACAAGCTTCCCACCGGGGCGGGGGACCGGGGGTGATGTTATCTCATCCCACATCTGCTGCAAACCATAGTTCTCACCTTCATGTAAGCAAATTTTGGTCTGAGATATACCATCATCAGCTGGGATAAAATCATCTAATCATGTATGTTCACAAGAAACAGGAAATTTGTATCACTGAGTGTGTGTCTATATATATATATATATATAAAGGGCTAGAAGTCTAGAACAAAGGAAACGCTATATATATAAGTAATGCGGCTAACATCTAACTCCATGTACACACAAAAACCTACACCTAGTTTTGCTAAATAAACAATAGGCACAATTGGATAGAGCTCTGCTGGTTTTCCTACAAAAATTTGGCCGCTCCTTGCCCAACCAATCATTCTTGAGGAGTTGAATAACTTCTTTTTTGACCACATTAATAGTACAACAAGAGATGACGGCTCATTGATCAGTTCATCAGTTTTTTTTTGTTTTCCTCTATTACAGTTGAGATGCTGCACTCTAGTACCTGCTGCTGCTACACTAGAACCTGTTAAAGACTCACAAAACTGTGCATCAGTCATGGGATTTAAATTTAATAATGACCAAGTATAGCAGTCAGTCTACATTGAAGTCCTGTTGTATGAGTTTGTAACTTACTATAGCTACCATATTCCGTACCATTAGCAAATCATTCTGCCAATTTGGCTGCCAAAGCTTTGTGACGAGCTACAAGTATTTCATTCATTTGCACAATCCGCTCCAAGAGTTGAGCAATTCTCTGGAAATATCAAAATATGAAGTTAATGGGATAGTAAAGAAGGAAACCACTGAAAAGAATATATCCTTTTCGTTAATAAAACAACCGGCACTTCTATTAAGTGTTGTCCATCTCAAGAGGTTGAGCTTTCTCACCATTAGATCTGCTTCAAGATTTTGACTTCACCAATTTAAACAAATTAGATCAGGAATCTCATAAAAGTATCTAATAATTAAAAAAGTTTAGAGTTAGACAATGGTCTGAGTTCACCACTAATTACCCAAATCAACATCTATTCATTTAGCAACAAACATACGTAAGCAATGTGGGTTAGTTAAGCCAGCAAGCAAAAGCCTTATTTCTATCCAATCCATACGCTACACTGACACAAGCAACTGATAAGAGCTAGAAATGAAATAGAGAGAAAATAAAGAAGGAAAAGAAGAAGGTTTATAGACAAACTCCATCTAGACTCAACAAGAAAAGGTATTCAGCAGATCGACACTATATAATTCTCTTGCCACCTGATCCAATTATGCCAACCCATTGACTGCTTAATCACCTCATTGACTAGCTAATACATATTCAGGATCAAGAACTGCCCTCAAAAGAGAATCTTGACCCCAAGGGTCAAAGTGAGAACAAAATTCTGATCTGATCTGAATCACCCAGCATCTACCAATAGATGGAACCAATTTTATGCAATCAAAGCAAAATTTTGTTCATCATTGCCAATGGTTTTTGCAAGTCCGAATTCAAATCAACAAGTTTATATAATCCAATCTGCTCCTGAACTCATTCTTTACAATTTCTTTAGCGCTAAATTCTCAATAGTAAAAGGGAAACTTCAAAAGTGAATAGGAATAAATACAAACACCAAAAGGTTGTGTCCAGCCTCACAATCTTTTAAAGCTAGGACCCAAATTCAGTAGGAAAAAAAGGTGAGTCATCCAATTGGTCAGGGCACAGTTGAAAAGCATGAAACCCTTCACCTAATCCACCATACAGTTAATGCCCAAAAAGTGAGAATTGGATTCCCATTTTTAAGCATTTTTAAACAAAACACTATACATTTCTGGAGTAGCAGCAACTTGAGTCCCTCTTATGCTGTTTCCCACTGTATCATCATCTCCCTCAACATAGAGCTGCAAATATGGGTGCAAACTTTTGAATCCAGGCTCCCACTTGCTTTAGGATCTCCATCACCCTTTACATTGAGAAACTCCAAATTTTTACCTAGTAATTTGCCCAATTGCAAGGCATAATGTTCAATAAATGTTCCCTAGCGGCAATCTCTTCCTTCACTACAGCCAAACTTTTGTACAGTCAAACTTTCAAATACGTCTTGATATTACTTCGCTCTCCCTTCTGCTTCAATTGCATCAACTCATCTAACTTAGTGACATTTGATGATTCTCATTATTTGGTAAAGTTATATTGTTTCTTGTCACATATCCTTGGGTTTGGATTGCCTTGATGGTTCAGTTCACTGAAGGAAAACTCTACTGAATTAGTTTTCGAAACCAGCAACTTATTCATTTGTAGACAATAAGACAAACAACTAATAATCCATTAGTTGATTGTAATTGAGTGGCTCCTGACATGGCCAGGTCTAATATCACTAATAAGAATTAGAAGAGGGGGAAATTTTTAGAGAACCTATTAAAACTCAAAACAAGGTACATGACGGATAATCACCATTTATAGCCATTTTCCTGCCCAATTCATTTATGCTAGCAGATGTTGAATATTTACTGTAACTTTTAGTGCATCCCTCTTTAACTTTTTCTTTTCAATTATTCTAAGTATTGTTTGAGAGGGTGTAGACTGTATGCACCGAAACTTAATACTCCCTCCGGATAGGACAAATTAAGTTTGTAAACTAAATGATATTTAGGATCATATCGGCGGAAAACAAGTTCTTTACATGCAAATTCCGCCATCAATACTACTACAACAACTGAAATCCAACATTTTGAGCAGAATTAGGAAGCCGATCGCACATAATTGTGGGCAATCAAAATTTCCACAAACATCCAAACTCAGAGTCAAATAAATGCAACTTGAGCATTGCAACAAACACTTCAAATGCAACAAAAAATATATCAAAACTTGACAAACCTCGTCTTTCTCTTTAATAATGGTCATCAGGTGATTTTCACGCTGCCTGCGCCTCCTCCTCCCTTTCAGCCAACACCAAACCCGTATGCATATCCACCACGACAATATTACGGTAGAAACCGCCGGCCCAATTGACCATATCGCATTTTTGTTGGAAGCATAATCTCGATACGAACTAACGACGGCGAAAAGCTTCCCGCGTAAAGTCTTCAAGCCTATTCTCATCCACCCAGTAAACCCGTCAATTTTCTCTACCGGTGAATCAGACGGGAATGATGATGATATGCCCCAAGTATCAGTATTAGAGGGTGAAAAGGAAGAGCCCGACCTACAAAAAGAAGAGGAAGAAATCGAGGACGGCGGCGAAGGTGACGTCGAAATGTCATCGCACTGATGCGACAATAAAGAAATGTGCAGGTTTTCATGGTTATCTGGTGGGAAGACGGAACAGTCATTGTGTTGCCGGATGTCTCTGATAACCACCATTGAACATTCTCGCGACTGAGTTTGCTGGAGTTCTGATGAGTGGAGGTAATGGGGATTTGAGGTTAATGCTTGCTCAGAATTCTCTGAACCATCCAATTTACGGTCATCCTCCATTATAACACCACCCCCACGAACACTACCTGAGAGCTAATTCGGGGGCTTTTGAGCTTCACCTCTATGGCTTTCCCTTCCCCGCGAAAATGTCGCTGACATCGTCGACCTTCTCCGCGTTCTCATACATTATTTGTTTTTAGTCAATTGGGACAAGATTGTATTTTTGTTTTTATATCAAGAACAAAATGGTAATTCAAATGAGTAAAGAAAATAGGGAGAAGTGAATCCAGAACTGTCAATCATGCATTTAAATATATGGAGTATTTTTTGGTACATCAATTATGCATTTTTTTTATATAAAAAAATTTAGG
This sequence comes from Acacia pycnantha, assembly GCA_025563575.1. Classification (NCBI taxonomy): domain Eukaryota; kingdom Viridiplantae; phylum Streptophyta; class Magnoliopsida; order Fabales; family Fabaceae; genus Acacia; species Acacia pycnantha. Next base: position 1,802,097 of record JAMWYP010000143.1, read on the forward strand.
TAGAAATAGACATCAGTATTTGAAAACTAGATTAATTGGGCGGGCCTTAAGTCAAGTTTGGGTTTTTCTATTTTGTCCTTTGCTGAAGCAGGACCCAAATTGATCGAATTCAGGGCTAAACCCTTAAGTCTGAATAATTTTTTAAAAATATAATTCTAATTATTATAACTAGTATTATTATATATGTAAATGTTAAAATACGATCAATCTTTCTATTGTTTCAGGCAGAGACCAAGGAGTTGTTTTTTCATTAACGGGAAAGAGTTTTTTTGTGTGTGGTTATTTTGTGTTTTCCGAATAATCATTTAGGCAGTTGATATATCAGGTTTGAAGTATGTAGATACCATCATGGTTATTAAACCCGGACCGGACCGGCCAGTTCAGACCGGAAACCGGTGAACCAGCCGTGAAGCCGGTCCGGAAAACCATAGAAATTGGGGTCAAAGTTTCATGGTTTTTTTTTTGAAAAAAAAAAAGTCGTCAGAAAATTGCCAGACAGAGAAGGAGAAGGAGGAGACAGATGATAGAGAAGGGACGGAGAAAGAGCAAGTGGAGCCGAACCCAGATCTAAAGAGCCAACCAAACCAGATCTGAAGAGATTTGAAGCCCTTTCTCACTAATTTCTCCTCACTGTCAATAATCTCGACGCCTATGAAAAAGAAGAAGAATACGATGTGGACTTAGAGGAGATGGAAGAAGATTTTGAGGAGTATGAGAAAGATGAAGAAGAAGAAGAAGAAGAAAATGAACAAGAAGAGGATGACGATGAGGAAACCGAGGCGGAAGAGAGTGACAAACGTGAACTAGAGCAACAAGCATTAATATTATTTTGTAGAGTTGATGGTGTGTGTAGTTTAGGAAGCTAGGTGTCCCCTCACATGACCTAGCTCACTCCCCATTCCAAGAAACACCCACGCCATCCCCCAATCCCATCCATTCAAGTATTCCACGTTTCAAATTATTATTTGCCCAACTGATATCATAACCCCATCTTTAGGCTTCTCAAACCATTATTTTATGGTAAATATAAAATCAATTTTTTATTATATATTTTCATATTATTAACTTTGAAATATTTATTTTTTCATTGGTTTAGTCCCGGTTTAGCTCCGGTTTGACTCCGGTCTGACCCATTGATCCTTAACCCAGTACCCCGACCGGTTCAGTGACCGGTCCGATTTTAATAACCTTGGATACCACCATTTTGTTCCTAAGAAATTTCATTTATCTCCCTCCAAGAAAAACATTTATTGCTTGTATAGAAACATCCACTATAATATTAATAAAATTGAACTTGATCAGGCTTAATGTTAAAATTGATTTTAGCCTTCCTCCCCCAAATATTGATATTTTGTTTCAATTCCACCTTCTTTTGCCAAAATTATTATTAAGTAATCACTACACAAAAATGTCTTTTAGTAGCAAATTTTTTAGTTGCCATTAAAAAGAGGTGGTGACCGGTTTGGTTTTTGGAAGAGAGACATTTGAGTTGATAACTTTTTTTTTAATGAATGGGAATTCCATTAAAAATGGGCAAAAGTACAGCCAAGTGAAAAGCAGATTACAAAATAAACTTGAACCTAGAGAAACAAGCTGAGAATGAACTACAATAGACTTCACAAAAGCTAAAATTCCTTCTACAATGAAACTAGCATCAGCAAAAATTCGTTTGTTTCTAACTTCCCAAAGCTTCCAGCAGGTGATACACACACCAATCTTCCAAGAAATGTCCAGAGAGGAGGATTGAATGATTAGAGTCAGCCAGCTTCTAATATCTAATCTGAAAAAATCAGTGCACATATCTGAAGGCACGATTTTCCTCCAAACTTTAGAGGCCATAGAACATCCTTTAAAAATGTGATCCAGACTCTCCTTACTACTTTGACACAGAGAGCAAAGGTGGTCTTACGTTTGTTGTTTGTGAGAACCCCTTGAATCACCACATTACTTGATTTAAAGGGTTCTCGACGGTTTGGTTTATGCGAGGTTTTCTTATACTTTTACTTAATATTATATTCTATTTTCTTATCTATTGTATTTTATTAAACTAGAAATATTGAAATATTGTATTTGTATTTGTATTTTCTTAAATATTAAAATGAGATATTAAATAAATTAAAAAGAAATTCAATATTCAATATATTAATATTAAATTCATAGTGACCTGAGTGGGTACGGAAAGCAGTTTTGGGAATATCAGATGGTAATACTCTGATTTGATGGTAGCCTGATCGAAGGTCAATTTTAGAGAAGAATTGTGCTCCATGTAACTCATCAATTAATTCATCAATTGTTGGTATGGGGTATTTATCTGGTATAGTCAGCCGGTTGAGCTCTCTATAATCTATACAAAACCTCCAGGTAGAATCCTTTTCGGGATCTCAACGGAATTCAAATTTTGAAACTTTTAATTCTTAGCGACAACTCCCATCCAATTCAAATCCAACTCGCTTGTCGGACAGTGAGAGACAACTTCGACGTGATAAGGGCCTATGTTTTCGATGTGGTGATCGGTTTTCTCCTGGGCATCGCTGTAACACGTCATCACTGCGTATAATGGATGTGACGGATGACACAGACGAGTCGCATGACGTCCTTGACGAGGAATCGCAGTCACAACCCGCTGAACATTTCGCCGAGATTTCTCTTCATGCCATTTTAGGCAATTCATCAACAGTAACAATGAAAGTGCGAGGATTGTTGGGTGCTAAATCAATTCTGATTTTGATTGATAGTGGCTCCTCTCATAATTTTTACATCCGACTGCAATTCTTCCTTGAGTCCGTTTATAAACACTCCCAAAAGACAGTGCTCTGGCCAACCTTGTACTTGAGCCTGTCGTCTAACAAATTCCTGTTTATACTCGTTCACCGACTGTAGTTGTTTTATGTTGCAAAGATAGGCGTCAGGATTTTGAAACTCTGCTGGACCAAATTGCTCTTGAAAAATTTGTACCAATTCTTCCCAATAGCGTAAGGTTCTTCCTGAAGAAATCCATGTAAAGGTGTCCAATGCATCTCCTTCCAAATTAATGGCTGCTATGTCAACTTTTAATTCTTCCGGTGTTTGGTAATACCGAAAAAAATTTTCCGCCTTTAGAATCCAGCCTCTAGGGTCACCACCCTCATACTTTGGAAACTCAACTTTTGAATAAGGCCGCTTAGAGGGATTTTTACTCCACCATGGTGCCTCCATCTCAATTTCTTCGTGATCTCCGTAGGTTTCCCTATTATTATTGCTTGATTCTCCCTGAGCCATCATTGGATCCTTCTGCTTCTTCAAAGCATTAATCTCTGAGTTCATCATATTCAATTGTGACAGTATAGTTGCCAAATACTGCTGGCTGGAGGAATCCTGTTGCGTCTGTAATGGTTGTTGTACCATAATTACAGCAGGGTCATTCTGAGGATTAGAGTTTGGCAAGGGTTCTGGGTTTTGTTGAGGGTGTATGGGAGAATTGTTCTCGTAAGATGAATTACGAGTGTTAACCATGGTATTTTCTGGTCCAAGGATGCACCGCTCTGATACCAAGTTGATAGAACTTAAGAAGAGTAGTAGAAAGGGGAGATTCTAGAGTCAGTATCTGCACTCTAGCCAATAAGACGTGTACGGTTATTTACTCTTATCTTAGGAAGTTACTCATGGAAGTTATCTTAGGAAGTTACTTCTAGGGAACTATAAGTATATGTATTATGTTTGGAAGAAGGACATGAAATATATATCATACCCCTTCTTAATCGTTCTTCATTCGCTAGTAACTTCTCCTTTAGCAAAAGCCAAGTGAAAGTTCTAATTCTTTGCGCCATAGGCAGTTTCCACAGCTTGGTCCAGATGTCCTTGTGGTAATTCCAGTTGAGTGATTCCAATGCTCGATATGCTGATTGAGTTGTGAAATCACCATTCTTCTTTAAAATCCAGGAACAAGGTCGAGCTGTGTGTGCACTTTGGAAAGGAATTGCAGAAATGTCTTTCAGGATGTCTGAGGGAAGGAGGTTTTGAAATAAACTCCAGCGCCAGGATCCATCATCATTTACATATTCCAAAACCGATCTGGAGATATCCTGTTTCGAGATAGGGGAAAAGGATATGTGCTTAAGGGGACCATTCTCACCTACCCAGAAGTTATCCCAGAATTTAACTTGGCTGCCATCACCAATATTCCATTTCACATAATAGGAAGTCTCATCCCAGGATTTAATCAGATTTCTCCAGAAATAATACATGCGAGCTCGGTAAGGGGAATCCCTTAAATTCTGAATAGCATACTTCTGTTTCAAAACCCGAACCCAAAGAGAGTTAGGCTGTGATTGGATCTTAAAAATTAGTTTCATCATGAAGGCCTTGTTTTGAGATTCAAGATTTAGCATACCAATTCCTCCCTGGTGAGATGGTTGACAAAGATCCTTCCATTTAATAAGGTTGATTCCTCGATGCTCATTTGTATATCCCCAAATAAATTTACGGATTAGCTTTTCAATCTTTCTGCAACAAGATGAAGGCAATGTGGTGCTCTGCATAGTGTAGAGAGGAAGAGAAGCTAAGACAGATTTTGAAAGCGTGAACCGTCCAGCCAGGGAAAGAGAATGGCTTTTCCAGCCAGAGAGCTTCAATTGGATTCTGTCGATAATGTACTCAAATGTAGACTTTGAGACTCTTCCATTAAGGAGAGGGACTCCCAAATATTTGCCAAGAGATTCCATACGCTGGAATCCTAATTCAATAAAGAGTTTCCTGCTTAGGGTGGGATCAACATTTTTTGAGAATTGGACTTTGGTCTTCTCACAGTTGACCTGATGACCGGATGAGAGGCAGAATTCTTGTAAAATTTCATTGATCAAGGTGATTTGCTGAGAAGTTGCCCGACCAAAAAGGATTAGATCATCAGCAAAGAAAAGGTGTGAAAGGGAAACACCTCTTTGTCCCAGCTTGATTGATTACCAGGTGCCAGAGTTCACTTTGTTCTCAATTAAATGGGAGAGACGCTCCATGCAGAGAACAAAGATGTAGGGAGATAGGGGATCGCCCTGACGTACGCCTCTCTCAGGAGAAAATGGCGATGAGGGCTTTCCATTCCATAATACTTGCATAGTGGGGGTGGTTATGCAATCCATGATCAAGTGTGACATATTGCAAGGAATACCAGCGTCTTTGAGAGTATCGGCGATGAAATCCCATCTAAGTTTATCGAAGGCTTTTTGCAGATCAATTTTTATGGCCATCCATCCAACTTTGCCTTTCTTTCCTCTCATTAAATGCATTGCCTCTTGGACAATAATGATATTATCGATGATGCTTCTACCTTGAATGAAACTTGCTTGATAATGGCCTATCAGATCAAGCATAATGTCACGCAAGCGATTAGCAATTATCTTAGTGACAATTTTGTACAGGACAGAACATAAACTAATCGGCCTAAACTCACTGATTAGGCAAGGTTGAGAAACCTTAGGAATTAAGGCTAACAGTGTATGATTCAAGGCTGGATTGATGGGAGTACCTGACCAATGGCGTTGAATGAAAGCAAAGATACTGGGGCCAACAGAGCTCCACTGAGATTGATAGAAGAGGGCGTGGACTCCATCCTTGCTAGGTGACTTGAGAGGTTTCATTTCAAACAAAGATTGTTTAACTTTCTCCAGGGACACCTCCTTCTCAAGCGCCATCAAAGAATGATCAGAGAGCATGGGAAAAGCCCCATTTATAGAGAGGGGATGAAACAGAGGATCTTGTAAGGAGTAGAGATCAATAAAATATTGCCTAGCATAATTAGAAAGATGGTCATCTTCCGATATCCAGGTACCATCGAAAAGTTTAAGCTTTGCAATGTGATTTTTTTCCTCCTTATCAATGCCTTCATATGATAATAATTAGTGTTCCGGTCCCCCAGACAAATCCACTCTGAAGAGGATTTTTGAAGCCACAACAGTTCTTCTTGAAAGCAAACATCTTCCAGCTCTTCTCGCAGAGAGATTTCAAGATCAATTAGGAAGTTAGAGGGGGAGTTCGATTGATCTTCGAGCTTGGCTTGGAGGCCGTTAATTCACCGGAAGAGTCTTCGTTTTCATATACCGATATGACCGAAGGATTATGAGTTCCAGATCTGCATCTCGGACTTGAAGGAATCTAAACAGGACATTACTAGAGTTCCATATGCACTGGACGATGGAGGGGAAATCCGGGTGGGCCAGCCATGGAGCAAGGAACTTGAACGAAGGAGGAGTTGAATAGGACTGACAACTAGAACCCAAATTGATTGAGATGGGCCTGTGATCAGATAGAATTTTAGGCAGGTGGTCCACAAAGCTTCCAGGGAAGGATTGGATCCAAGAAGAGTTATATAGAGCTCGGTCCAGACGCATAAGCAATGAACCTCTTCTCCAAGTAAAACATGGGCCATTGAAGCCCATATCAATAAGGTCATTGGAGTGGAGAAAGTTATTAAACAGACTGCAACCATGGGCCCTATGAGACGCACCTCCTTTCCTTTCTTATTGTCTTAGAATGGCGTTAAAATCTCCAGCAAGAAGCCAAGGGGAAGAATGGTTGAAGGCTAGAAGCTCAAGGTCCTGCCAAAGAAATTTCCTATATTGCTACTGTGGACTACCATAAATTGCAGTAAAAAGGAATTTTAAATTTTTGCTATTGCAGATAACCTCCATATGAACAAATTGAACTTGGTTAATTAAAATATTTAGAGACACCTTAGGGGACCAAAGTACCCAGATGCCACCAGAGAACCTCAAAGCTTCTACTCTGTGAGAATGAAGGAAGCCAAGCTTTTTAATTACCTTGTCAGCTTTCACTCCAGAGATTCTGGGTTCCATCAAAACAAATATATCATGTTTGTAATTAGCCACTATAGATCTGAATATTGAAGGAAACTTTTTATCAGAAGCTCTTTGACAATTCCAAGAAATAATCGACATAAAAACAAACTTAAAGGGATAAATTGGGATTAAAATCAACTCCTTCATCCTGCATCACGTTTTCGGAGACGACATGATCATTCTGTAACTCCCTTGCAACTTCTTTCATTAAACTGACTGAAGGCCCTGAAGTGTCAGGAATGGGCTTGCCGCCTAATTTGTGAATTGCCACTCCAGTAGAAAGTTTGAACCCTCTACTCTTAGAGACTGGGTCATTCCCAGCCAGGGGCGGAGGCACGTTGGGGCAACCGACCGCACGTGCAGACGTAAACATTTGGAGTTTTTTTTTTTAATTTAATGAAAAAAGGCATCAGTGACCTAACTTATCTCTCTCCCGTCTGTGAAGCTTCGTTCGTCCATGTCTCTTCCTTCCTCTAGGCTCCCTCCCGTCTGTGCAGCTTCCCGCTCTCTTCCTTCCTCCAGGCTCCAAGGTTCCAACTCTGGTTCTTCATCCACCTCTGTTCCTTCCTCCAACTCCGGCGATTTCAAACCAGATCGAGCCACAAGCAATTGCGGTTTGTCTCCTTTTCTACTTCGATTTAACGATTTTCGTAGATCTATGTCTCTCCTATCCTGTAAATGTATAGCCTCAACTTGTTCTTTTTCCTCCCAAATCTGAATCAAATTCCCTCTTCCCATTGCCCCAATTCCATTTTTTGGAACCCCCCATTGGGTTTAGGAGAGATGATTTTTGGAATTTGCCCTTTTTGTTCATCTAGGGGGCTGAACAAGTGAACAATGAAAAGAGATTTATGTATTGATTCTGTTGTATATGGTAAGAATAAGAACACGGGTTCTCATAAGTATATTAACAATAACTTTGGTTTCTTTGGCAGATTATCTCAGGCTTCCAGAATTTTAATAAAGACAACATTGCTTCTGTAGTAACTGCTGCTGACAAGGTTTAATTTTCTCCAGCTCCCTATTTTTATTCTTTCTTCAGCTTCTATGAGACCATATATAGATACTACACATTTTCCTATTTATGCTCACCAGAGCTCAGAACTGCTTATGTACCGGTGTTTTTTGGCTGTTCATTGACCTTTTGATGAACATAATTTAGAAGGGATATTTAACGCTTTTAATTGGATTCTTCATGGTATTTCCGCTCTTTTCTTTTCTTTTTTCTATTGCCCGTCTCTTTATTTTAGCCCTTTTGTCCATAAGCTAATAATGCACATTCATTGAAAAATTTATTTGTTTCTTTTCAGTTCGGTTGATTTTGCTTTGTCTTTATCATTTTGGGTGAAGGGGGTAAAATTGGATTTTCCGTACCCTTTATGTATTTTCTGATGCTTCTTAATGGCATGTGGGTAACTTTTTGCCTTCTATCCAAGCATGTATAACTACTGTAGTTGTAGATCCAAGTTGAGCATGGACATTAAGATACAGGAAAGGGCCACAGTTTAGCGTTGGGATGCATTTAATGGTGAAAAAATTAACTGAGTGTGTGAAGAGGGACGCAACCCTTTTTTTCTTATTATTGAGAACATGCTCTTTGACAAGGGTCTTAGAGAATCTGTTTGAACTTTACAGTGAAATTATATACTTGAAAGAAAAGGAATAGTGGAAATATATCTTTGAAGAGAAAAGGAATCATGGAGAACTCATCACTTTGAAAGTTGAAGGGAACTCAAGTATGTTTTTGTATGATGTTGATACATGTTGATGTGTGTTGTGGTCTATATATGATCTGCTAACCTGTGCTATATGTGGGAATATCTTTAATTTTTATTGTAAATATTTTTTCTGATTGTATAGCTTTTATCAGCTTATTAGCCTTTATTCTCTTGTCTTTTTCCCTTGTATATATTTGGATGTATCTTATTTTTCGATCAATGAGAAATGCAAATTTCCCAAACATTCCACACTATAGAGATGTGTTTTCCTGGTTATATAAATTATTTTTGCCGAATAGGATATATAGTTTTAAGTAAGTGGGATTTGGCTTCGAAAGATTATATGATTAATCACTTCTTATAAGGTTTTTACCTGAATTTGGTAATTTGTAATCAGTTAGCTTCTTTTTCTTTGTTCTTTCTCCCTTAAGTATTCTAATATACATTTTTTCTTTCAACGGCAAGAGTTTTACGTTGGTTCTTTTTTGTCCTGGTGAAATTAACTTCGCCTAAGTTCTTCATAGCTAATACCAAGCCTAGTGAGGTATATAATTAGAATGTGCCTTGTTGCCTTGTTTATTTTTTGTTTCAACTTTTTTAATATTTTGTTTCCAGAAAATGTCAAAGATACAATCTTATTTCAAACGTCTAAAACCCACAAATACAGAACCTGAATCTCAAAGTGAGGAAGCTTCAAATACTATTTTAGTTCCAATTGTCCAAGAATCTGATCAACCACCACAAGCATCTCAATTTCAAAGTTTTCAATCACCACCTCAAGCAAAAGTTAATATAGAAAATCTTGAAGCAGATCCAGGAAAAAGACCTTCAATTTATTCATTGACATCAAATCCTATAGAAAGAGAATATCCGGAGAGCTTATTTGCTCAATGGGCCAACTCAACCAATTCTTAAACCATTCCCTCAAAGTGAAATGTATAGAAAAATGCGTAGATTTAATTTGAAGTGGTATGAAGAATTTGGTTCTTGGTTGGAGTATAGTGTATCCAAAGACGCATGTTTTTGCTTGTATTGTTATCTATTTGCTATGGAGGTTGGAGGTAGTGGTTCGGCGCAGGAGCATTTGTCGGTGGGGTTTCAAAAATTGGCAGAAGAAGGATAGAATCAAAGCTCATGTTGGAGATCATAAGAGTGTGCACAATAGATGTTATCAAGCTGGTCAAGATTTGATGAAACAAAAACAACATATTGATATTGCTTTTTCAAATATTTCTGAACAACAAAAAATTAATTATCGTATTAGGCTGAAAACTTCTTTAGATTGTATTAGATTCCTACTACGCAATGGTCAGTCTTTTCGGGGACATGATGAATCTACAAGTTCAAATCATCAAGGTTTATTCCTTGAAATTCTAAAGTTTTATTCTAAGCCAAATAAAGAGATGAGTGATGTGGTCTTGGAAAATGCCCCCGACAATAACAAATTGACTTCACCAATGATTTAGAAAGATCTTGCCCAAGCTTGTGCTGATTTGACTGTTAAAGCAATAATTAGTGAGCTTGATGATGATTACTTTTCCTTGCTAGTTGATGAAGCTCGTGATGTTGTAACTAAAGAACAAATGGCGATTGTACTTCGGTATGTAAACAAAAAAGGGTCCATTGTTGAACGTTTCATTGGCATAATTCATGTTTCAGATACGCAGTTACAATTGACACTTGTGAAGGTTGCAAAACAAAGACACGAAGATTCAAGAATTTTTCGACATGCTTCAAAAGATGACTACCGTTGTGGGGGTTCATGCAAGCGGAAGGAAATTCTTCAAATGAATCAAGATGAGCTAATAGTTGAAAGAATTGCTAGTGGTGAAATACCAACTGGAAAAGGTTTAAATCAAGAGACAACCTTAAAGCGACCTGGAGAAACTCGTTGGGGTTCCCATTTTGGTACAGTTACAAGTGTTATCTCCTTATTTTCTCCAATAATTTCCTTAATGAAAGTTATTCAAGACGAGCCGAAAAATGATGCTGCAAGAACTGATGCAGGTTGCATTTTGTATGCGATGAAGGATTTTGAATTTGCATTCTTGTTGCATCTTATGAAATTGATCTTGGGGATTTCTTATGAGTTGTCACAAACACTGCAAAGAAAAGATCAAGACCTTTTAAATGCAATTGGTTTAGTGAAGGTAGTCAAGTCTCGTTTACAAGAGGTGAGGGATAATGGTTTTGATAAATTGCTTCAAGAAACAAACATATTTGCCGATAAATATGATATTGACATTTCAAATATGAATGATGTTTATTGTCCTAAAGGGAGATCGAGACGGAGATTGGAATCATTCACATTCCTCCACTACTTTAAGGTGAAGTTATTTAATACAGTGATAGATACTCAGGTTCAAGAGTTGAATGATCGATTTGATAATGTCAATATCAAGTTGCTTGAGTGTTTGAGTTGTCTTGATCCTCATGATTCATTTGCTAATTTTAACAATGAAAAGTTGATTGAGTTTGCTCGATTCTATCCTTCCGAGTTTGATGAACTTGCAGAAATTCCTTTTCTGTCTTCAAGTCTCGATAATTTTATTGTTGATGTCGTGGTGATTCGATTTTGTCAATTTGCAAACAATTTCTGACCTTGCTTTCAAGATGGTTGAGAAGAGAAAGGATATTGTTTATCCACTGGTCTATTTATTGATAAAGTTGGCACTCGTTCTACCAGAGCAATCTGCTAGTGTTGAGCGGGTTTTTTCGCAATGACTTTTGTTAAGAATAAGTTGCGCAATCGAATAAGTGATGATTGGTTTAACTCATGCATGTTAACTTTTGTTGAACGTGATATATTTGATATGATTGACGATGAGGATATAATGCAATATTTTCAAGGAATGAAGAAACGAAGAATGATTTTGTAATCCTTATGATGTAAAGGTTAGTTGACTATTGATTATTATTTTTCTATGTTAATGCATTTGTGTTCTCATTGTTTTTCTTCCTCCTTTATGTAGGTGTTTGGTGTTGAACCTATTGAAAGTGTCGTGCTCTCTAGTGGATAGCCTTTTTTGAGTCATGCTGAACTTGTAGTGCCGGTTTGTAACTATCATTCTCTTATTCCTTTGCTCTACGGTTTGTAACATGTTCTTTAATTTTGTCAAACTTTTTTCCTTTCAGAAAATGTTAACGATACAATCTTAAAGCATTTAAAACTTTCCTTTAAAAAAAAAAAATTTCGGGGGCAGCTGTGCACCCATAAACTTTGATTCCTGGCTCCGCCACTGTTCCCAGCGTTGGGCTTGGAATTTGCAATGATCGGTCCAGGAGGCCTAAGAGAGGGTCCATGATTCTCTTTGCTCCGACGTGGCAACCTAGGGTCCTCAATGTGAATGGCACTATTGTAATTTTGATCAAGTATTGTAGATGAGGCTTTGGCGGTATAGTGCTTGGATTGAAAAATGCAATCTTGGTTGGAAATCTGCTGTGCAGGCACTTTATGCTTGACTCTGGTGATTGGCTTTTTTGATCCCTTTGACTCAATTGCTTTTTTCTTTCGGAAATAAGTATCAACTTTTGGGTGAAAGTCATTCCCCTCAGGTTCATTCAACTTTGGCACGTCATCCTCCAACATCTCTCTCAACACCTCGTACCGCAATGCACTTACCAACTTCTTGTTCCCATGTGTCTAATTCGATCTGTCTCCTCTGACAGTAGTACGCCGACACCGTTGCACTTGCATCCATGCACCAAACTGGGTTGCTTCACGCGCTTGCAAATCAGGGCTTGGCACGTTTGGTTCAGGGGCTAGCGTAGCTTCCGGTTGATCATTGGAGGATGAAGCCCTCAACGCCGGACAAGCACCTTGGAGATGGCTATATCTCCCACAGTTGAAGCAAATGGTCGGGAGTCCTTCGTATTCCATATAAATGAGCTCTCCATCAACCATGATTTTAGACGTGAGGGGTTTCGTAAGATCAAGACTTACTGCAATTCTAGCGAATTTACCTCGGTCACCAGAATTGGTATTATAGTCGACCTTGATTACATCTTCGAAGACACTGCCTATCGAGCAGATAATGCTCTTATGATAGTACCTTGCAGGGAGTTTCGGGAGCCTTATCCATCCCATTACTTGATTAATAACGTGGTCCTGGGGTTTAAAAGATGGGGTCCAAGGTTGAACAGTCAAATAGTGTCCATAAATCATCCAAGGGCCAATCAGAAGTGCATTCTAGTAATCCATATCATCATGAAATCTTACCAGGAAGCAGTCTTCGTCGAGGTCGGTGAGTTTTATATGGCTAGCAGGCTTCCATAGTTCTGCAACTGGGTTCGAAGCTGGCGGTAACCTATTTTCCGACCAAGCAGTTTGACCACCACTGCCAAGCCCATCTTTTTGTTGAGGGCGTCGATGACATGGTGAGCAAAGTCGATAGTTGGGATATTTCCGTTGAGGCCAATGGAAACTCCCCCTTCTCAAGAATGAGGTCATCGTCTTCCTCGTTGAGATTTTTTGAGTCAGAGTTCTGGAGTTTATCTTTGAATGAGGGGATTTTAATACTACTATCAGTATTACTATCTGTCATCGGAACATCCTGAGCAGGAGGAGGGTCAGTGAGCAATTGGGTCTCAGGGACATATTCAGTTGTCATCGTTGCTGAGACGTGAGTTTCAGCTGAGGCGATCTCTTGAGAATGTCCTGCATCCATAACGGTATCTTGCGACGAAGCTTCAACAAGCTTAGCCCGCTTGACCAATTGGTCTTCGCTAGGATGAGGCGGAGGATCATTTTTGGGGGAGCTTTCAAAAGGAATAGGATGAATCATGATTGGGAAGGAAGGAAAACTAGTGAGAAGGAGGAGCTTCTCTCTCTAACATCTCTCTGTTTAAACCTTAGAAGTCGTTTTTAAGACCGAGTTGATAACCTTTGGTAGTGATATGACACACATGCAGCAGCTAGTCGAAACTTTTTTTTAGCAATAGTTTTTGATATCATTGTTGAAAGTGACTTGCAGCTCAAAGTTTTAAACACCAGTTTCTACAATAGTGACTAAAAGTCAATTTATTTGTAGTGAATATTTTCAGTAACACTAAAAAGAAATAAAATAACCGCCAAAGGAAATCACAATTGAACCAACTATAACATTGTTTTAGTTTTCCTATTAATCATCAATTAATAGGAAAACTAAAATAACTATGTTTCAATTAATTAATAATTTAAAATAATTATGTGTGTTTAAAAAAATTATAACTAGCATCCTAAATCATAAATAAAATTAGGGTTTATTAGATGGATTAAGAAAATAACATGTTAAATGTACTATAAATAAAATTATAGTGCTGGGTAGCATTGGAATAGAACATCATAGTGCTAGATGATGGTTCACCTTAAATTTTTCGATAAACTTAAGGCTCCAACTCCAGAACTTTTCCGGATTTATCTTTCTCATAACTCCTAGTCATTTTTCTTATTTTCAAATGTCATGCTCGTCTCGATTAATGCCACCATAGGTCGTAGATTCTCTATTATTAACGGATCTATCAACGTTCAGTCTTACTCATCAATTTTATATAAAATTCTCAAGGTCAACTGAAGCTGACATTCCTAAAAATTACTAATAACACTCAAATAATTTGGGCCCAAAAGAATTTGATTCTCTCGGGTTCCTAAAATCTCCTTTAGTAATTTTCACATAAAAAAAGCAGGTAGTTAAAATTGAGATTTTACGTATAAAATCGGAAGAGGGATAAGAAATCGTAAAACGTGAAATCGTAATGTTAAAAAATCGTAAAAAATTGTAAAAACATAAAAACGTTTGGAAAATTAGTAAAATCATTTTAATGAAAAAAAAATCATAAAAACGTAAAATCACAGTGATAAATTGAGATTTTAACTATCATACATAGTACTATATATTATCACATCGCAAGGTAGTACACATTTCCAAATTAAGAAACATCTTAGCAAGTTATAGAGTAGAAAAATTTATAAATGCTCAATTTTTTTAAAAAATAGAAATAAATTTTTTTTTTAAGTATAAGTATTTTTCTATTGGTGGCAATCCTATATGAGACAATGTTGAGCATTAAATGTAGGCACCTTTCATAGCGAGGATTCAAGCTTTGATTTACTGTGTTGCGAGGGATCAACCTATTTCACTAAACCTAACCAATTGTTTTTTTTTCTTCTTAATTCTTTCATTGGTATACAAAGAAGCGATGTTTGGTCAAGTTGACAAGAATTAAACTTATTATAACTCATGAGGTCACGTATTTAAATTTTGTTCGTTAACAATTTATAAACACACTTCACCTTTTCACAACAAGGTAGGTAACTTAAGTTATTAAATCTAAACCAGACCAGCGAACTGATTGGTGAACCGGTTAGATTTGGGAATTAACCCGATCCACTTTTTTTAAAAAAAATTAATTTTATTCAGAATTTCATATTAATAACCCTAAAATTTTTATAGATTTGACCTGTATTAGCTCTGATTTACTAATCCTTAATCCAATACCCTAACCGGTTTAGTATTCGGTCTAGTTTAATAACCGTGTGGGTAACAAGAATATAAATTTAAAAAGAAAAAATTGCTAAAAAGTCCCCAAATTTTCACAAAAAAATTGAAAAAGTGACTGTAGATTCTTTGGATCCATTTTGCTACTTTTTTACATTTTTGGCGGTGTAAACGCTTCGCGGCAAGAAGCAAGAGCTCGCATGTGCGAGTGAGAAGACGTACTCCAAATTTCTAACAAATAAAAACCTTACACGTGTACCACTTGACAGGAAATAAGTATTCTTGTGGCTCGTGTGTTCTGGCACACCATCTAACCATGAAACATTCAACAGTCAACAATTGCTGAAGCTAGTGAAAAGCTCGTTCATAAAATACCATAGTGTGATTAAAATTTCGCTTTTTGGTTCCGTTTCGCGGGTCTCATTTCTATCTGGTGCATTAATTGATTCTGCTTTTGGGCGTAGAAGATTGAAACATGAAGCTATAGCGATAGAGAGAGAGTGGGAAGACGTAGTGGAATTTGGTCCGTGTATGGAACGAAGGACACAGGGACGAACACCGATGCTTGCCTTTTATCCTCCTCCTCTCGCGGAAACCTTCAAATTTTCATTGTTTCGGCTGTCTTCGCTAGTCTAGAATCTTCATCTACTGCAGAACTACCAAGTGTCTGCGCGTCCGTGCGAACTTTGATCTTCCTTGAATGGCGGATGAGGAATCGGCTTCGTCTCCTGCAGTGTTGAGCATGGAGGTTCTTGACGATGTGGAGGACTACGATTTGGTCAGTTCTTTCCCCTTTTGAGAGGTGTTTGTTCGCTGATAAAATGTTGGAGAGGATATTTCAATCAATAAAAAATGTTGGAGAGAAATTTCAAATTTGACGGACTGTAATTGATTTTGTATGTGCATTATTCGAATGCTCTTTTGAAATGTTGTTGGGTTGTTGTGATTGAGATATAAAATGAACAATTGAAGGGTTTCTACTTTCCGGTATCCAAAGATCACGCATAATATTTGTTCTTGCCCAACATCTTTGCCCAGATTTTTCCTTCATGTCAATGCCTTTTGCCTTTTAATATCTTGCGTTTTTTGGTCAGTTTACTAAGAAGAACGTACTAAAAGACAAGCTCTCTTGTTACCGTTCTTTTTCCTTTTTTGTGCTATCTTTCTATTAAAGGAACCACAATTTATGTTTTCATATACGCTGCTTCAAGTTCGTTCGATACATTATAGTTTCTAGTTATAATGCTTCTCGTTCTGCTGATGGAAAAATACTGAATGCTTAGTGTCAGCTATTTTCAAACTTCTATAAGAAACGGAGATGTTAATATATCTGTTGGCCTGTCCGCTTGGCACTGGCTAAATTCTTCTCTGTTTGGCGTAAGCTCAATATAGTATTCACCTGTTCATGTATTGAAAAGTTGGGTCTTTGATGTTTTATTTTTCTTCTCACCCTGAGTCTCACGTTGATGGAGTTATTCAGAAAATAGAATCTAATCATTTGCCTGCTTGCATATCAATAACTCATGATCTTTTATCAATCTTATATTAACAAATCATATGCACCAAAAGGCTGAGCTTAAGTCAGATTTCAGGTATATGAACCGGAGGATTTGACAAGGCAAACATACCTTCATGTTTATGAACTTGTGCAGAATGGCAATGTGGCATTTCGGAATAACCATATGGAAGAGGTAATGCTTATACTTTATCTTTGCTGTTTGGACAACCTCACTTATTTCTACTTTTCATTCAAATATAGTGTATTGATATATAGTAATCACTTGTCTTGTGTATTTCTTAACTTTGTATTGAAGTTGAAATGGATATGCATGTGTCACCTGTTAAACTAAAACAGAAATTAGATAAAAAAAATTATAGCGAATTTCAGTGATGGAAAACTTAAACTTGAAATATGTAATGGAGTTTAGCCGGTTTAAATGAGACTTCTAATTCAATTTTTATTGCTTTACGTGGAGAAATTTGGAAAGATTTAGATTGGCAGTTGAACATGGCCTTGTCATTATTGTAAAGGTCTCATTTGCGTGTATTGGAAATTATAGAAGAATTGTTCTTGTTCTCCACCATGGAGCCACTATGTTTCTTCATGCTGCTACATAGATTGGAATATTTTCCATTTCCCCCTACCCTTCCGCACTCACATTATCTGTTTGTCTATAGTTCACTAGTTAACACATCTAATTATATTCTTGTGGTTATTTATCAGATACATGCTACTGTTAGGCTTTAGCTAAAATTTGAGAAAAAATCTTTTACACAGTTCCAGATATGTCTTCATTGCTTTATTTTTTGTTTGGTGACCATTAGAGTTTGATCCACGTATATTTTTCTGGTCTGTTTCTTGAAAGACAAATTTTTGGTGACAAGCCTCACAAAATATAAGTAGGGCATTACTTGACAAGTTATTGATTGGCGATTCACTGCATGGTTTGTGTGGGATACAATGTGGTGTTAGTTTAAGCTATGCTCATGTAGAGTTATGTGGTATTTTTCTCTAGTCGTTCTCTTTTGTCACTTATGGCATGCTGTCTTCTTTCTGAAGAAGTTTTAGCTGTCACATTGTGGAGAAAGGATGCATTTCTCATGCATTTTTAAAGAGGATCACATATGATGTTGAAATGATTCAATATCTATTAAAATATTTGCAATGCTTCATACAATGTCTTTCCTGTGCTGACTTCTGAGACTATCCGTTCAGGCCATCAACTCTTACTCTAGAGCAAATAGCATCAGGACTGGTGATCCTGTTATACTCAACAACCGAAGTGCTGCTTACATCAGGTTAAGCATAAATAGCCTTGTGCCTTTTAAATACTTCTTACAAACTTGGTTTTATCTTGGAAAAATTTTGCTTGAATTTTGTTCCCTACAGTGATCTTATGTCAATAACAATTTTTGCCCTGTTGTACAGGATTAGCCAATTCTTAAAACACAGACCTCCATCAGCTTCAGAATATAGTCCGTTGAGTGGGCTGGATCCTACAACACATGCTGAAGTATACTTTGATACACTGTCTTTATCATGCTGAATTTTTTTTTTTATGTTTATGAATCGATTTTCACTTAGAAGTTAACAGTTGACAATCATTTCAGCTTGGTTTGAAGGACGCTGAGAAGCTTGTCAACATCCGAAGTGGTTCAGTAAAATCATACCTTTTAAAGGCCAATGCTCTTTTTCTGGTAAGGTTTCCTTTGTAGTTGATTTCATTGTAGTTTATGGGAATTCTTGTCCTTTATCGTACTTTTCATGTTAATTTCAAGGCAATCATGTGGATGCATGCTTCTTTCTATCAGCTGGCAGTTACATGTTTTCCCATTTTAGGATATTTGTTTCTTGTGATGGAATGGTTTCTTAATTGTGCTACCATTTGTGGGTGCATTAATTGTGCTTACTTAGCTATATAAAAAGGTGCTGTCAAATCTTGAATGAATTAAAAGTGTAGAATTGTACAAGAGTGCTATTATAGTGATTCAAGATTAATCAGGTGACGATAATGTGAAATGTTATAGGCATTGCTTGTTTGCTTGTTGTATTTGAGAGGCATTGGGAAACAATATGGTTCTGTAGAGTGCTCTTAAATTTTTTTTGAAAAATGTTGATATATAAATATAATAAGCAGCAAAAAAAAAAAAACGGTTGCTCTGTTCTGATCGTTTCTATTTTGTTTAGAGAAAAGAAAGAAAAAAAAATCGGTTCTGTTTCATCTTTCTGGGTTCAGTATTGTTTGGGGCAGCAAGAATTCATCAAGAAGTTCCAAGAAGTCATCAAGAATTTCAAGAAATCATCAAAGGGTTCAGGAAATCATCAAATGGTTCAGGTTCTTTCTTTCTGATTTCTTCATTTCGGGTTCTGTCCCTTCTGATTTTGGATTCTGTCATCTGCAATTCTTGTATTCTGGTTTTGCCTCTTTGTTTTCTGGATGTGGTTCCGGTTCTGTCGACTTCTGGTTCTGTTCTCGCCATTTTCTGTTAGGTTCGAAGAAAATACATAAAAAGATTTCTGTTCTTGTCTGTCTGCTCTGTTTTGGTGGTACCAACGATTCTGTTTCATCATTTCGTAATCCGGAGAGGGGTGGAGCAACAAGAATATACCAAGAAAAATATTCTTGAATATCCCATTCGACTGGGTCCCCTGGTTACGCACCAACTGGCTCAAGAAAGTTAGAATTTAACTGGTCGGTGGATTTAATTGAGTTGCCGGCTGTTTCTGGGTTGTCTAAACTCGTGCCCTTCAGTCTCTGTTTCATCGGTCGACGTCATTCTCAATTTTGGTTCTCAAATTGGATTTGGGTGCACGTGGTCACTGTGATCGGTGAAATTTGTAAGTGGGGTGTCGGCAACATTCAATAAACTCTTGTCGCTTGGCCTACTTTGCTTTGTGGTGTCATTATTTCTATTTCCGTTCGTGGCTTGAACTGGTCGCTCTCGTGGTCGACTCTGTCTATCGATCTTGGCAACATTGAATGGTATATACCATCGACATTAGCCAACACAATGGAAGTAAGAGTTTCAGCCAGTGAAGAACAACTTCAAAAAAATTAACAAGATTGATGATATGAAAGTGAAAATGGGCGGACTTGATCGAATAGATGAATTGCACGCCACTGTCCAGGAGTTCCGTAATGAAATCAGAGAGCAATTTAAGGTCTTGGTACAAGCAATGCAAGGCCAGAACGATGACCAGCAACACCGACGACGTGGGAATGGACTGGGCAATGGTCACGGTCAGGGAGAAGCTTATCATTGGCCTACCCACTTGACTAAAATGAAGTTCCCACGCTTTCGAGGGACGGAGGTCGACGGTTGGATATCCAAATGCGAACGATTCTTTCATCTCGATGGTACACCGTAAAATGAAAAGGTAACAATGGCTTCTAGGGGTCTTGATAATGCTAGCTTCTCATGGCATGTAGCTACGGAAAGACGCAGGAGACACCAACCAACTTGGAATGAATATGTGGCTATGCTTAGAGACACCTACGGCTTACCTATTGACAAACCTATGGGCGAAATATCAAGATTGAGGCAGACCGGCACGGTGGCAGAATTCAATACCAAATTCGATGAGGAGGTTTTGGGAAATTCTGCCAACCCCACTAATGCCACTGAGAGCTCATCCGACATCGTGAATTGCTCAGAAAAGAGCAAAGCTAGTTCGGACTCATCCCAAGAATGCGGTGATGGAAAAGACATGGAGGAAATGACAAAAACGGTGCAGGAGTAGGTTGCTTCGTTCCGCCGCTTGCTGATTGTTCGTCCATGGATGTTTGGGAGGAGGCAACGACGAAGTCTCAAGAATGTGCTACAATGATGACGACTCGTGTTGTAGCTTTAAGACAGAAGCAGTGTCTTGAGTGGGCTCACGCACAGCTGGGTCCCATTTTCTTCCACTGTCAGGGAGATTATGCAGATTACTTGGACTTTCTAATTGCAAATGGGCATTTGGGCTTTGTCTTTAAAGAATTGGGCCCAAAGTTTCTGCTACCTTCAGCTACTTTTAGGAGGCCTACAAACATATTCCTGAATAGGGCCTTAATCAAACAGAGTCTTCCTACCAATTTGGTCATTCGGATGTGGTACAAAGGAAAATTAATTAAAATGCTTTTGGGTTCTGCTAGTCTACAAGATCCAGTGGACAATAGTTTGGGGGTTATATCTATGAAGCCTAAAAAGTTGTCTCTCAACTGGATTTTTCCTATGCAATTTCCTCCTACCCAAAGTCTGCTGCATACTTGGTTTAGGGGAGAGCTGATTAAAATGCTATTGGGGTCTGGATTGGATTTATTGCTTCTATTTGTTCCAAAGATCAAACAAGTGAACTGCACTTGTGGGTAGCAGCATTCAGGACAGAGGAGTCTACACTGTCAAGACATTTTTCAGACTTTTAAAGTTTCTAAGTTTTTGTTGATTTCAAATTTGTATTTTGTTGTTCAGCATCCTTGAGGGCAAGGATGTTTTGGGGAAGGGGGTATTGATATATAAATATAATAAGCAGCATTTAGGGACCTAATTGTAAGACTAGACCTAGGGACCTATGTGCAAACTTTGTATAAACTCTTATTAGGGACCTAAGTGAACATATTAGCATTAGTATGTGAGAAGGGGCTGTCATCTATAAATAGCCCCTTATTCATTGTAACCTTACGTTTTGACATATTGGTAATTCAGTTTGTGTAAGAGCCTTGGAGCTCTTCTCTTCTAATCTTCTTCTTGAGTCATTCTTCTCTAATCTCAGTTTCTCTCTTGTGTCATTCCCTTCTCTGCCTCTTTCTTGATCAATACTGTATCAAATGTAGTCCCCTTTCTTGTATGGTATAGTATTGTTTGCAGATCTCCTATGGTTTCACTATGCAGAGCTCAGTACTTGACAAATTTAGCATTGCTGTAACGCCAGATGGTACCACAGATATTTCTTATCTAGCACTTGAAGTGATTTGCAAGAGACTGTTTCACCATGCTTCTTTGTCCATAGTCTTTGCATATATACTATGTCAATTATGTCAAATTGACATTGTGCTGCTTTGAGTTGACAGTTGGAGAAATATGAGATGGCTCGTGATGTTATTCTTTCAGGTCTTCAGGTCGATCCATATAGGTACTACAGATTTGGGATCCTTTTAATTTATATTCTGCATTTTCCTTTTGAAAGTATTATGGAGATTTAGATAGAGCCTTTGCAACAGTCATCTACTGCACTATATATGTCTTCTACGTCTTGCATTTGATTCTTATCTGGTGCAATGCAGTAATTCTCTCCGTGTGTCTCTTTCAAACCTGGAAAGAGCACTGGCTAGTTTGGCAAGGATGAGTACACATGGACAGCCAGAGCGCACTGATGACTTTGATTGCACTCTTTGCCTCAAGTTACTTTATGAACCTGTTACAACCCCCTGTGGACATTCTTTTTGCCGGTCATGTCTATTGCAGTCAATAGACCGTGGTCGGTACTTCGTGATGTTGATTTATTTGAAGTGGGAGCCCATTTTATGTATTAATATTAATTAATTATGTATTAAATCTGTTAATGTTTGTCTTCATTTGTTAGGCAACAGGTGCCCATTGTGCAGGACAGTTCTGTTTATTAGTTCTAGAACGTGTTCTGTCAGGTGGGTCATCTATTAGAGATCGTAACTTAAAATGCTTATTCCAATATATCAAACCACTTTAAGGCATTGGATTCCCGTCTAGTAGTGTAGGCATTCAATGATTCAAGGCCATATGTTTTGGCCTGTATATCATATAATAAATTACTTTATTGAGTGACCTTTTTTCCTTGCTGGAAACTTGCTAGCAAAACTTCTCCACACTAATAATGTAGCGGTTTCATTAGAATCAATGATGGAAGAAAACTGCAGTGGATTTGATATAATATGTCTGGGACTGAATCTTTTCCTCTATTTTTGTTATTGCTGTGGACTTTTCCAGTGTAACGTTGAAAAACATAATACAAAAGAACTTTCCGGAGGAATATGCTGAAAGGAAGGAAGAGAATGACAGTTTGACCAACTTGGGCTTAGATTTGATCCCTCTTTTTGTCATGGATGTTGTCATTCCTTGTCAAAAGTTCCCACTCCATATATTTGAACCCCGTTATAGACTGATGGTGAGTTCGTCTATAGATGTTGATTGTTGTGGAAATTTGAATTTTAAATACATCTTGAATGTCAAGTAAGTGATTCATATTTCTGTGACTAATATCCTTGGGAAGGTATGGTGGGGCCTGCTTGAGCAGTGGTAGGGACATAAATTATAATTCAGGAGGGAAAAATTGGAGAATTCGTTTTTCTATTTTTAATCAAGAGGATTTGCTGCTAATTTTCAATTACTAGAATGCCAATGTTAATGCAACATATTCTTAATTCTCACAAAAATAGTTGTTCTACGTCTCTGATTTTCTAATTTAAACAGTAGCAGATCAGAAGACATATTTCTTGATAGATTATGAAGGTACTCCTTTTTAAAACTTAATTACCTCGTTGAATTCTAGACATGTTTTTTAGCAATGCTGATTAGCATAATGATGCAGAGCAGTGGTCCACTGAACTTGAAAACTTACAATAGCAGAAAAGTAATAACAGATCGGAAGATACATTTCTTAATAAATTATGCATGTACTCTTGTTTTAAACTTATCTTGTTCAATTCTCGACATTCCTAGCAAGGCCAGTTAGTGTAATGATACAGAGCAGTGATCCCCTAACTTGAAAGGTTACAGTAGCAGAAAAAAGTCTGTATAAGTTAGACAAGGCATTTGACAGGGTCATGGGGAATATTGATGGATGATATGGTGTGTGTAATTTTTGTAATTTCTCTTCAATTTCACATAAGAGCTTCTGGGAGAGAGTCACTTGAGAATGACATGAATTGTGATTTTTTGAAAGTAATTCACCATCAATGGTGTTGTTAATTAAATTTTTTGAATTTGATTTTATCTATGATTTCATCATTACTTATTCTGCATTTTGCTAAAACAGGTACGGAGAATAATGGAAGGAAATCGTCGGATGGGAATGGTAGATCATCAATGGTCCTTTTTCCTGTTCGTTTTCTTTATTTAGGCATAATGGACTGACCAAAGTCCTTTTTTTACTGGGTGGGGTTTGTCCAATGACCATGTAGGTTATAATCGATTCTGAAACAGATTCCCTAGCTGAGTTTGCCTGTGAAGTGGAAATTACTGAGTAGGTGCTTGTTATATTGTTTCATCAGAGAAGTTTGTGATACATTACTCTGATAAAACTTATGTATGCCACTTGTTTAAACTGAATGATTTTTATTTTTGATTTTATAGGTGTGAACCACTTCCAGATGGACGTTTCTATATAGAGGTGCAAATATAATTGTGATTTCTCTTTTCTTGTTATGATGCTTTATGGCATATTGCGAGATGAAGTAAGGAAGTAAAAAATTTCTATCTTGCTTTCTGCTTTTGAGAATAAGACACTTTTGTTTAGTCTTTTGTGAAAGAGAATCTTGCCATATTTCCTTCTTTATTTAAGAACAAATGGATTCTGGTTGAGTTATGGCTGATCTGGCATGAGGTTAATCACAGGTAGCCACATTCAACAACAGTTTTGTGAAGCCTAATACCACAGTCAGAGTGTTTATATACACATTCTCATATCTTGTAACAACATTAACTCTAGATAACGATGTTTCACAAAATTAATTATATATAAGGTTTGCTGTCGTGGTCATTGTTTCGCAGAATTAATTATTAATCTATTGAGATTTTACAATTTCAAGAAAGAATAAACCATATTAATATTTTCACAGATCTGCAATGAAACTCCTGAATGACTGAAACTTTTGCTTGTTCTAATATTATGTTATGGCTATCTGCGCAAGTCTAAGATAATTTCTTGGAAAATTAGTGAGTTGAGAAGCTTCAGTTTCAAGGTAGTGTCGCTTTGGTTTTATTTCTAGGACACTTCTGAGGCTTCTGATTTTAACCTATATTATTCTCATAAGTTAGACTTTCTCTATAGATGTTTATTCAAGTTGCACTAAATTATAAGTTGCCACTGCATGCAGATTGAAAGTCGTAGGAGATTTCGCATCATCCGATCATGGGATCAAGATGGGTAAGTTGTTATTAGGTCTTATCTTTAACAAATAATATTGCTGTTGATCCCTGGACTTACAGGAATATGTCCTTGATGCCTTTCTAATGTTTTTATTCAGGTATCGTGTTGCAGAGGTTGAATGGATTCAGGATATTATGCCATTGGAAGGTACAAGAGAGAGAGAAGATGTAAGTTTACTGCAGTCTTGGCTCCATTTTGTCTTTAGGCTTTCTGAAATGTTGGCAAACATTGTAATATGTTTCTTAAGATATATCAAGCTTTAATTTTTTTTTATAGGCTTCTCATGAGATAGGCCTGTGAGTTTAAGTAAATAACCCTGCCACATTACCTGGGCACTAGGGTGGGGCAGGTAGCTTCTCTAATTAACAAAAACACGCATGAACCTGATTTGTATATGTGATTTAAGTAGATAACATTTTGAATATGTGATTTTTGGGCTTCGAGTTATCTTGATTCATCATGTGCTTTATTTCCAAACTTGGTGTCTTGGTATTGGATGGGGCAGGTAGCTCCTCTAATTAACATAAACACGCAAGAACCTGATTTGTATTGTAATGGAATCTAGATATAGCAGAAATTTGCTTAAAATTTTAGATTTTCGATGGTTATGACTAAATGGTCAAGCTCTAGCTTCAAGTCTGATGATGACCTGTAGAGTAGGATCATCATTCTGATCAATCTTATTTTAATAACTACTACCTCTGGTCCTAAATATAGGTTAAAGTTTGTAGTGCAATTTGCACTACAAACTTTATCTTATATTTAGGACTGGAAGGAGTAATTTTTTCCAGTTGCTGGAAATAACAAATAATGCAGCAGAAAGTGCTCGATCGTGGATCAGGAGGGCTAAAGAAGCAGCAGGAGAAGGTAAAATTGTATTGTGATTTCCAAGGGATACCTTAAAGTTAGTGTTGATTGAAATTTTAAATACATTTAATGGTCTCTTGCACTGTTCCCTTTTTAATTCTTACAGTGGAATGCATCAGTATTTAACTACAGAATTCCTCACAGATCAAAGAAGACTCGAGAGACTGTTGAATGTTGAAGTGATGATGCCCCCGCTACAAGATCCTGAGCGCTTCAGTTTCTGGGTGCTTTTCTCCTTCTCTGGAATATTTTATAGACACACGCGCACACACTCCTTAGGTCCTTAATACTTATTTATGGAGGTTAAGAAAGCTAAAATATTTATGTGATTATATATCAGTTTATAAGTTAGTCAAATTAGCTTAGAGAAAAATAATAAATGGAAGAAGTAAAATGAAAACAGTTCTTACATTTAGGAGTAAAATTCAACCCCAAATAGAGTAATTTGACATTGTCTCTTTTTCATTTATTCCGGTACCGATGTATGTTTGACCGCAGCTTGCTACCTTGTCAAACCGGAGGCCCTCAGAAAAACTGGATCTTCTGCGATTGAGCGATACCAAAGAGGTATTATTAACCCATTCTCTTTTTTGTTTGGTAGCATGGTGGAATCACAGTTTTAGCTTCAGATATTGATTACTTATTTGTTGTTCTCCAACCATATTTCTGCTTGTTTCTCTAGCTTCTGATTGTTGATATAATACTTGTTTGTCCATCGCCAACCATATTTCTGGTTGTTTCCTTGTAGAGGATCCGGCGTGGTTTGATATTTTTGCGAGCCGAGGAAGGCTGCAGAATCCAATAAAAGGCCGGCTATGCACGAGGCTCCCACTATCATATAATGCCACTTTAATATCTTGTTCTAAAGTCATTCAACATTCTTTGGCCTCTTTATTGGCGAGGTCATTTTTGTTGTAAGTTATTACACTAACACGATTCATGAAGCTAAGCCCAGCGTTTTACTGGACTAAGATCAAACTTATTTTTTTATCGGTTTATTTATTTCAGCTTTGCCCCTGCGTTTATAGTACAGCACTACAGCTCATATCGTGAATTGTGAGTAATAAATAAAAACCCATATTTTGATCAAGAAAATGCTTGTGCTTATGATTTCAGCAGTTCAAATACTTGAGTGTGTTTTTTGCCAAACAACTCAGATTAGATAATCTATAATCACTTTATCATGTATGTAAAGAGAAAGTAATGGTAAGAGGATGATGTAATAGCTTACAAGACATTCCTACGTTCTATATGCTTAAATTTTTATTCAATCTTTTACTCCTTTTAAGTTTTAACTGTATTGTATACTTACAATTTATTATCATGAAGAAGGTAATTAATTTATTTCAAAGATAACTGTTCTTGTTAGTCAAATATGTCAATTGAAATTGTTGTTGTTGTTATTAAGATTAAAATAAAATCACAAATATACCATTAAACTTGATTATTATAACAGCCCATCACATGGGTACATATGGGAAAATCCAAACAAACCAACGTCCGACCTGTTTTTTTTTTTTTTAAACAAACAAAAACAGTTAAGCATTCGTTAAAAAAAATTAAAAAAAAAAAACAGACAAAAAAAAAAAGAAAACACACCTTAAACAATGTTTCTGGGGTTCAACGCATAGCTAGCTCCTTCTTCCTCATTCCGCTCATTTTTACCTAGTCTCCCCCAAAAACTCAAGAACTTCCATCAACAACTCCTCCTCCTCCGTCCGAAAAAGTAAATGCTTTCTCACTTTGTTAATGCTCAACCTCTGTAAACATTCTTTTCCTTCCAACCTGTCATCCATGTCCATGTCCTTCTTCCCCATTTCCCCCTCATCCCCCCGCCACCGTCCCTCAGTTCGTCTCTTCCCCACTGAAACATGCCCGGAGAGTCTAAATCGGCGGCGATAATTCAAACCCAATCTTCCCTTCTCTTCTACTTCTTCCTCTCTTTTCTTTCCAACGCTGCTTCAAAGACCCAATTCTCGCCCTCTGTTAATTATCTCATTGATTGTGGCTCCTCGAACCCGACCGAACTCCAAGATGGAAGAATCTTCAGGTCTGATCGTGATTCCACTTCTCTTCTCTCTTCTGACGAAGATATCCAAACTTCTGTTGATTCCATCAATATTAATGCTTCCTCCTCTGTTCCTCCTACCTCACTCCCTTTATTCAATAGTGCCAGAATTTTTACAGATAAATCCACATACACTTTCTATATCTCCAAAATAGGTCGACTTTGGGTTCGTCTTTACTTTTACCCACTTCCTCACCCTTCTTATAATCTCACCCACGCGGTTTTCTCTGTTCAAACTGATCAATTGGTTCTCTTGCGTGACTTCTCTGTCAAAGACAATACCTCTTTTGTGTTCAAAGAGTACCTCGTTAATGTCTCTGACGGTAGATTCTCCTTAAAATTCATGCCCAAGAAGAAGTCTCTCGCTTTCATTAACGCTATTGAGGTTGTCTCTGCCCCTGACAATCTTATCCCTGACACGGTTACTTCAGTTTCCCCACAAGGACATTTCCATGGTATTTTTAACCATGCTCTTCAAGTATGTTACAGAGTTAACGTTGGAGGTCCACCATTGGATTCAAACCATGACATATTGTTAAGATCGTGGGAGAATGATACTTCCTATAATGTAGTCCCACAAGGGTCCAAGAATGTCTCTGTGTCCAAAAAAGACATCAAGTACCCAGAAACAGGGGAGGTCACTCTATTGATTGCTCCTGTCCCTGTTTATTCTTCAGCTATGGAAATGAAAGATCCCAAAGTAAACCAACCCAATTTCAACCTCTCTTGGAGACTGAACGTAGACCAGAGTTTCTCCTACTTGATAAGATTGCACTTCTGCGACATTGTAAGCCAAAACCTTAACCAATTATACTTCAATGTGTACATAAACGAGATGATGGGTGTTGCAAGTTTAGATCTTTCCTCTGAAACCAAAGCTCTAGCCACTCCTTTTTACAAGGACTTCGTACTTAATTCTTATGGTATTACAAATGGGTCTATTTTGGTGCAAGTGGGTCCCGCGAATCTCCAGCAAGGGATGTCCAATGCGATCCTGAATGGAATCGAAGTGATGAAGATGAGCAATATGGCAGATAGCTTAGATGGGTT
Organism: Acacia pycnantha; assembly: GCA_025563575.1. Lineage (NCBI taxonomy): Eukaryota > Viridiplantae > Streptophyta > Magnoliopsida > Fabales > Fabaceae > Acacia > Acacia pycnantha. The sequence goes on from JAMWYP010000143.1 coordinate 1,830,707, forward strand.
TTTCTCTGTTGATGGGAAATACAGGGGTCCAAGCTCATTCACTCTGTTTCTGAAAGTGGCTGCTAGTATAGGGTTAGGATTCTCTGTTACGGCGATGTTTCTTGTTGCGGTGATCTGTTTCCGGTGGCGACGGAGGCCTCATGGATGGGAAAGAAGAGATAGCTTCTCATCATGGCTTCTTCCTATTCAATCCTCTCATCATGGAAGCTTATGTTCTGCTTCAAGCAAAAGCAGCTCAAGAAGGTCAAGCATATTTGGTTCTCGTAAGAGCTCTGGTTATTTAACATCAAATGGGATCGGACGATATTTTGCTTTCGATGAACTCCAAAAGGCCACAAATAACTTCGACGAAAATGCAGTGATTGGCGTCGGAGGATTCGGAAAAGTATATCTTGGGACATTAGAAGATGACACAAAGGTTGCTATAAAACGAGGAAACCCAAGTTCAGCACAGGGCATAAACGAGTTCAGAACAGAGATAGACATGCTCTCTAAACTCCGACACCGACATTTAGTTTCCTTAATGGGTTTCTGTGACGAGAACTCAGAGATGATTCTCGTCTACGATTACATGTCCAACGGTCCTTTACGTTCTCATCTATATGGCTCAAACCTACCTCCATTATCATGGAAACAGAGACTTGAAATCTGTATAGGCTCTGCTCGTGGCCTTCACTATCTTCATACAGGAGCAGCACAAACCATCATTCACAGAGACGTGAAAACCACAAACATACTCTTAGATGAGAACTTGGTAGCTAAAGTTGCAGACTTTGGACTGTCCAAGGCAAACCCAGAGAAAAGCCATGTTAGTACAGCAGTGAAGGGTAGTTTTGGATACCTCGATCCTCAATACTTCAGAAGCCAACGATTAACTGATAAATCCGATGTTTATTCTTTTGGGGTGGTGCTTATGGAAGCACTATGTGCGAGGCCTGTGCTTGACCAGACACTCCCAAGGGAACAAGTGAATTTAGCGGATTGGTCGTTGCAGCAATATAGGAGAGGTATGCTTTATAAGATCGTCGATCCTCGTGTTGCAGACACTATTGCCCCTAGGTCGTTGAACAAGTTCGTTGAAGCAGCAGAGAAGTGTCTGGAGGATAATGGAGCTGATAGGCCAACCATGGGGGATGTGTTGTGGAACTTGGAGTATGCTTTGCAACTTCAGGAAGCTGTTTGGAAGATCGATAAAAATGAAGAAGATACAACAACAACGAGTTCGATTGCGTTACAGCAGCAAAAACAGAGTGGCGGCGAGAAAGGAGATCAATCTGTAACTCGGGCAAATGAAGAATCTGATGTGACCGATGTTGATTCCATGGTGTTCTCTCAGATTTCTCACTTTGAAGGAAGATAATTTGGCATATCTGTGTAACTAGTTTCTTTAGTCCTTATACATATATAAGAAGAGGGTGAATCTCGACTCAGTGATCGGAAAGTTGCAGGTTCAAATTTTGAAAATAACCTCTGGTTGTAAAGTAAACTTGCGTACATTTATCCCTCTTTAAACCTCACCTAGTGAGAGTTTTATACAGCCACTTTATATATGTATATATAGATAAGAGACCTGCATGCAAGACCTTGAGCCACTTTATATATGTATATATAGATAAGAGACCTGCATGCAAGACCTTGAGGTCAGTTCTTGAAATGCCATAATCGACCAAATTCCAAAATGGAATGGTATAGCATATGGTGATAAATGCAATAGTGTAGAGAATTTCAGGTATGGGTTCCGGGTTTATAATACTATAGTGTAGTGCATTCTTTTTGTTATTTCCCTTTTTAGGCCAGAGACATTGGGTAGTGTATTATTCACCTGTAAGCCTTAGGGTTGGTTTCTTCATCCCCACACCCTAAACATTATATTTGAATGGTTTAAATTCCTTTTTTTTTTTTTAATGTTCAATCAAAATTACCATTTTTATGTAGCAAAGGATTTAATTACCGAGAAATCCCAATAACAAGTGAGATATCGTCATTTGTTACTCTAAATCTTGTCATTTTTTACTTTAAATTTTCTCACGGTTTGTTTTTCAGTTGTCACTGAAACTTATTGGTAATTAAGTCCCTCTTTAAGACCTCGTTACAATTCACACTAGAAAAATAAAAGTAGAAAATATATTAGGGGTCACAATAGTAATTATCCTTTTAAGAGATATTGTTGATGATACTAGATTATTTATCTACAGAGACTCACATACAGGTCTTATTTAATCATACACATATCAGATCTTATCCTTACTGATCACCTAGCTAAATTCTTCTATAGTGTGGAGTGTGGAGTGTGGAGTGTGGAGGTTAACTTTTATATCCTTGATCAACCTCCATGTATTAGGCAAGAGGTGGAGTTTGACGATGGGAAGCTAGAACTTGATTTATCTTTGCATTGTTTCTTTGTGATTTAATGGATCTGAGTATTTTATTAAAAAAATCATGAAATACAGCAATGTGGTGGAGAGTTTTTTTTTTTTTTTTAATGTTGAGTGGCTAGGGGCTTTCCTAGGTGGTATATCCAGTGAGATATGGTCCAAATCCTCTACAAGAAATGGTTTTTTTAAGAACTTTTGAGACAATTTTTTTTTTAGTTGCCCATCCGATATCCAGAGTTTCGTCCTGACTAATCCAGATCTGACTCACATCGCTCACCTGACTATAGTGAAAGAGCCTCCCAACGGGGCTTTTCCGCATTCACAGACTATGGTATGAGACAATTATTTTCACATTACTTTGATTATAAAAAAAAAGTTTTAGTCAACAAATGTTTTTTTGGGTGATAAGCCAACACGTGCTCCTTGTTGTTGATATGTGTTCTCTATGTAATGCTTTGCCTTGAGTTTACACAAGGAGATTAATTACAGTTGAGGACTGTTTTCAATTAAACTCCTATAATTTCTAACTGAAATTTCATTATTTCCTATTGAATTCCTACCATTTCCTATAAAGATGTATATATGTGTTGTTTTTAGGTCCATAGTTCTAAAGAATGTCATTAAAATTGTTTGAAACTTTAAATTAGTCAATGTATAGTACGAGACAATGCAATTATTATTTTTTCTCTAGACACAAATATATTCTTATTTGAGGTACTTTCGGGCACATCTTTCAGTGAGGACTCAAATCTTGGTTTGGGATTAGCCCCTTTCGTTAGACCGAACCCTAATGCAATTATTTTGTTCAAAAGAAATACTTCCAGGAAATAAAAAGTTCGGAAATTTGAAATAAGAATGGGCGTTTAGCCCCGTATAACTACAAAAAAAAAAAAAAAAGGTTCGGAAATTTGTATTGCATTATTTTAATTGGGCCGCATACCAAATATGAGATTTGAAAATTGGGCCTTAATTTGGGCCCTTAACATGGGCCAACGAACGGGAGCCCAATATAGTATCTTGAAAACAGATCATGAACGCATTAAGCAGGAGCTTGACCATATCCACATCACCGACACATTCACTATGGAAGATTCCGTTGCAAAACATTAAAGTAATTGAAAATTGAAATAAGTTTGTACTTATTTGAGTCAATTAATCCAAAAAAATTAATTATATATAATTGTCTAGTGTGATTCTGGCTACCACATTTGATAAATGCAGCGTCTATATTCAGGTTTTGATAACAACCACTTAAATATACATAACAAATAAATTCTCTAAACCATTATATACAAATTATGGATCTCCAAGTTATTGTATGAAAGACATATATTTAAATACTTATTATAACAATTCCATTCTAATACTCTTTAAATTGTTCCATTTCTTGCATAAACGACATGAATCACGACTATTCGCAGCCAATAAAAATGAAGAAAGTACAAATCCCAAAACGACAAATGGATTTTAAAGTTTCACCTTCTACCTACCTAGCATTCTTCTTTTTTTTTTTTTTTATAGTTTTAACTAATTAACGATGTTTATGCTCATATATTAAATTGTGGAGAAGAAACGAAAGCCACTGTATATTGTTATATTAGTTCAGATTATCAGAAAGGCAGAGATTTAAGCCTTGACCATATTTAAGAAAAATAATTTAGACTCCACCCAAAAAAAATTAGACTAAATAATATGCTTAGTATTTAAATTGTTCATACAATATAATATTCTTTAGCAAAAAAAAAAAGATAATATTTAATGATGAAATATAATATTGAATGGAAAAAAAATTAAAAATAAAAAGCGACCGACACAACTTTTTTTTCCAATGATGGTACCAAGATTCTGAGCTCTTTTGTTTATTAAATAATTGGAAGAATGAAGAAAGAAATTAGAGGGAAAGCATTAATTAAAAGGTTGTTAATGATCACCTAATTACAATCAATTTTCAGTTAGAAAGTCGCCAAATATATGTTGACATCTCAACAAGGCAAGCAAATAGGCAATTTAATAGCCAAAAAAAAGCTAACTTCCTTTTGTTTGTTTGTTTGTTTTTTTTGCTTAAATGTTTGTTTTTAAAAAAGAAATGTAAACTCTCTAACTAACAAAATACGTCAAACCACTTCATAAGGTCACCTAACCAGATAAATAAGTTCATATACACCCACTTTATAATAAGCTCAAAATTTTAGAAAAGTACCTCATTTTTAAAAATTATTCTGTGTAATGTGTGAGAAAGTATATTTAATTATTCTATTTTGTCGGATAACATTATTAATAAGAAATTATAAATGCTAGATCCACTTTTCTCTGATTTTTAATTATCATTTTATTTAATTTTTTTTATCAAAATGGATACGATTCATGACTTATTTAAATTAGTTTGACCCATTCGTGTCTGATGTGAGGGGGCGTGTGTATGTGTTTTTAAAAAAAAGATAAACACATGTGACTGTTTGACTGGATAAATGACATTTATCGTTTTAATTTTTTAGGGTTAAGGAGCAATTTTACACATGAGCTTTTCCCCCAGGAGCGCCCAGCACCACGTGCTTTTTTCTGGAGCAAAAGTACACACGTGGTTACGTTTTGGGAGCGCCAAAGACCATGCTTAGTTAGTTGACCGTTAGTCAACGGTTAAGTTGGATGGAAATGAACAGTAACTGGGTAAAATTACACTTTTGCCCTTAGTTTTAAATAAAATTACCCTTTACCCTAAGTTTTTTTAAAAAAAAACTAAAAATACCCTCCTTGGTGGGCCCCACCACGGCCACCCCACCACCGGCGGCCGACCACCGCCGCCGGGGTGGTCGACCGGCGGTGGTTGCCGGCCGGCCGGCGGTGGTGGTGGTCGGCCCGCCGCCGCCGCGCGGTGGTGGGGCCGGTGGTGGAAGGGTATTTTTAGTTTTTTATTATTATTTAAAACTAAGGGCAAAATGGTAATTTTCATTTAAAACCAAGGGTAAAAATGTAATTTTCATTTAAAACTAAGGGGCAAAATGGTAATTTTCTTTTTTTTCCTACCATCAGCGTCCACGTCAGCATCCACGTCAGCGTCCATGTCAGCGTGTCAGTCCAAATAAGCGCCACGTCACGCCACGTCAGCGTTCCATCCAAGTTAACGGTTGACTAACGGTCAACTAACTGCCGTGGTGCTGGGCGCTCCTAAAACGTAACCACGTGTGTACTTTTGCTCCAGAAAAAAGCACGTGGTGCTGGGCGCTCCTGGGGGAAAAGCTCATGTGTAGAATTGCTCCTTAACCCAATTTTTTATGATATGTAATCAGAAAAATAAGGTAATATAAATTTAAATAGATGAAAAAAGTATACAGTTATACGGTTATACATACTCATTTTATCATAATGCATGTATGCATAACATAATTTGCAATTAATTATTCACTACGTATCAAAAGAAGTAAGCTATCACCAAAAAGTCTCCATAACAAGTGAACCTCATTCCTGTCTGGATTAGCTTTGGACAATCGTGATTGTAATTTATATAAGTGACATTGGTTAAAAGTTATGTTATTAAAATCAAACCGGCTGATTTGACCACGAACCTGTCAAACTAGTCATCTAACTGGTCTGGTCCGACCAGTTTAATCGGTTCAATATTTATTTAAAATTTTCTGATTTTAAAAATTCATGTATAATTCTACATATTTTCAGAAATTATAAATTAAAACTATATGTAAAGCTTGAGATGTCTACTTTCTAATGCAAAAAGAATCGCTCAAGAATATTGTCTTTTGATCCAAAAAAATTATTAAATTTCAAAATTATTCCAAAAAATATTGTTGTTCAAATTCACTTCTTCACCGATCTAGTCTCAGGTGAGTTTCGATCTAACCCACTAACCAAACCAATTCAGTGGCCGGTCAGGTTTTAATAACCTTGGTTAATAGTAATTTCTGTTTGTTTTTTCTTCACTAATAACTTTAAGAATGATTTCGCACCTTGAATTAGTAAAACTTATTATTACATATTACTTTTTTTTGGACCTGAAATTGCATAGTACAATTGAGAGCTCGTAGTAATTTTTTTATTAATAATTATCGTGTTATAAACGTGATAATTTTAAATGAAGTATATCCTTTGCAATGATCAGTGATAGCAATAGGGTCCCTTTAATCTAACTAACATTGATTCAAAACAAGATAGGCTCCATTTTAATATGCATTTTGATCTGTCCTTCCTTTGCATCATAACTATTATTGTTGTTGTTATTTTATTATTAAGGTATTATTATTGTTATATGTCTTGGAAGCCAAGAATAATAATAATTGAGGCACCATGTGGAAAAGTATCTAAACTGGGGTTGTGTGACCTGCCATATGCATCATGCATGACAAATAATTATAAAGTTCTTTTTATGATATGAAAAAGCTTTTAAAAATTATTTGCTACATAATGAAATGTCACAAATAAAACCTAACTGTTTCTTTTTACCTTCAATAAAAACTCAAATGTTGACTAATTCAATGTCAAGTTCATTTTTTATTGTATTTGACTTCTTATACCAACTCCTTTATCGATATATATATATATATATATATATATATATATATATATATATATATATATATATATATATATATATATATATATTTTTTTGGTTTCTTATCATGGCTTACAAAGTCAACCAGATCAAAACTAAAACCATATGACCCAACCAACATCATCTAGTGAAACATTTACTGGGATTAAGTGGTAAGGTATTTATTCTCCTTTAAGTAGGTTCTCAATTTGAGGCTGTGAATAGAGGATGTGACATTGGTAGTTCTTTCCTCTCACCAGGGAGACTGACCCGGCGCGAATCCGAATTAGTCTGATCCCGATAAATCCTCCAAGTTAAAAAGAGGTAAGTCAGGATACCGGATACATATGGGAAAAAAAAAACTATAGGAACCATTTTTTACTTGAAGCATTTCCATTCAGTTGGATTTTATTTATTTTTCAGTATAATCGAAGGGAAAAAAGCGTAAAGAAATGAATGCACATTTGGTGCACATAATTAGGTGTCCAATTATGTGCTCATACCTCTATTAGAGGTATGAGCATATTTTTTTTTTATTTTTTTTTATATTGTATTTATTTATATTTAAATTATATGTTGTTTTTCTGGAATTTTTTTGCACCCAATATCTCAAAATTAATTACTTTCCATGATTTTGGTGTTACGTATAACTGCAGTAACCTGGAAGCTAATTAATTTGAGATACTGGGTGCAAAAAAATTCCAAAAAACATCATATAATCTAAATCTAAATAAATACAATATATAAAAAAATTTAAAAAAAATATGCTCGTACCTCTAATAGAGATATGAACACATAATTAGGCACCTAATTATGTGCACATAATGTGCACCCGTAAAGAAATACAAGAAGAAGAGATGTGGCATATTGAATTGAATGCTTCATTTTGTGATGATTTTTTAAAATATACGTTACTTGTATCTGCAAAATACTGTAGCACTCGAGTCAAATTCAACGAGTTAAAGTGCATTTTAAGCCACCTTCTTAAAAGAAAAAGAAAAATTCTTCCTCAAACAAGACTCGGGCACTATAATAAATTTATTTTTTAACACAAGAAAGTAGAATTATTCTGATATAATATATGTTTTTAACTTCAAGAAACTATGATGTGAGATATTTAAAATAATAAGAAAACCTATTCCATATATTTCAACTTTTTTGCGTGGGTTAACTCATGAAATTTGACAAATACTACTTACTACAAATATCATAGTAAGAAAAAACATAAATTTAAGTCGTAGATACTTGTTCGTGAAAAAAAGATACTTTTTCGTTATCTTTTATTTAAGGGGGAGAACTCAGGCACCCAATATATTCATAGAAAATAGAATTCAACTTCACGCTTAAGAAAGATTTAATATCATTATCATTAGGCGCCCAATAAAAAAAACTTAAAAAACATTTATAAATATGCTCGTTGGCTTATTATTTAAAAGATTATTTCTTTTTAACGCAGGACTTAATACTGATTAATAAACTATATTAAAAAAATGCATACTTTCAAATTAGGATTAGCCGTGTATTTAATTTCTTTTAAAATCACTATTGGTGGAAAAATCTCAGACAAAATAGTAAAGTGAAAATACATCATCTTTCTTCATCAAAAAGAATGAAGTCCCTTAATTTTTCATTCACGCCTTCTTTACTGAAATCTGGAAACAAAGGACCTGAATAGAGATATAAATGAATTATGAATGATTAAATGTCCATAAAAATAAATACCATAAATGATAAAATCAATTTTTAAATCCATTTGAACGAGTTTGTTATGACTAATTGCAGAGTCAGTTAATAAATTCTCCCAAATTCCACTTTCATGCCAACTATTTTTTAAGCATTAATATTAGTATCTTCTTACCGACTTATCATACATGGAAGGATTTTGGGCGTATCTAGAATCCAATTGACTCACTGAAATACATATACGAAATCAAAGTACTAATGCAAATTCTGATCACACGACACAACAAATACATCAAAAAGAGAAAAAGAAGAGAGCATTTTTATGGAAGAATCTGTTTAGTGGGAGAAGAGTATTATGCCGTGTGTATTCATACTTTTACGAGAGAATCTTTTTAATGGGAGGAGATTAATAATATACAGAGCGTATTCATGTTCTTAATTCCCTCAATCCCACATCCTGCATACATATTATAAGAATAGATATAAATCTTTAACGTACAATTACATGGAGATAAACATAACTCTTGAACCATTAAAAAAAAAGTCTCTTATCAACCCATATTTTTTTCATATTCATACAATGGCTCTAATTTACACTGAACTTGGGCCCTAATCTCTATTAGAAGTGAAGTAGATATATTTTAAGAGTAAACAATTATGTTCGTTATTTACACTAAAGGGTTATCTCCTCAGATATTCAAACCCTAGTTTGACACGGTAAAAGAGATTTACTCATTCTATTAGGCTCAATTGTGTTTCATGCCAACTTAATTATTGTAGATACAAAAAGAGTAAGAACACCTAAGAGGGGGGTTGTATGTGTTTGTCTGGTGTAATCGTGGCTGGTGAGGATTCCTATAACCCACAGAGTAGCTCCAAAATCTTTGGTGAAAACTAAGTCCAAACAAAGCCCCATTTCTTCTTGTTGCTGCCAACACTTCTTATAACCCAAACCCCCTCCTCACAAAACTCGACATTCCATTACTCCACAAAAATCTCTTTCCTCCAAAACCCTCTCTAAAAAAGCTTTCATCTTTTTTCCGATGGGTTTTTCAGGCAAGATTCTCAGAAGATCAGTTCATAGTTTCCTTCAGAACTATCACTATTTCACCTCTGTTTCTGCCTTCCTCGCTCTTCCTTTCTCTGTTTCAATTCTCTCTCGAGCTTTTGTCCCTTCTTCCTCTTCATCTCTGTTCACTCAAATCTCCTTTCGCTTGACGACTCTGTTCGATGCCGCCGGATTCCCTTCTTCTTCTTCTTCTTCTTCACAAATGTTTGCCCTTTTCATCGACAAGGCTTCTGAAACCATCGCTTCCTCAATCTTCACCCTCCCTTTCACCCTCACTTTATTCATCATCGCTAAAGCTTCAATTTTTCATGCTCTGAAACAACCCCACAAGCGAGATTTCTCTGCTTTTTCTCTTACCTCCATGATGATATCTCTTTACAAGCCACTCCTAAAAACCTGCATTAGCGGCTCATTATTGATTTTCTCTGTGATTTCCACCTCGTATTGTCTTATGTTTTTTGCATCCGGCGTCATCGAAGGACTTGATTACACTTCCCCCGATACTCTGTTCTTGGTTACAGCATGTGGGGCGGTTCTGTTCTCTGTTCTTCTCGCCAATGCACTCATCATAAGCAATATGGCGATGGCTGTGTCTGGTATGGAAGGACATGGAGGGTATTTAGCGATCCTTAAGGCTTGTGTTCTTATAAGAGGAAGAACATCAATGGCTTTGCTTTTAGCTCTGCCCTTGAATATGTCTCTGGCTGCCATTGAAGCTCTGTTTCAATTTCGGATCGTGAGAGCCTATCGTGTTGGGGGGAAAATAGAGCCTTCAACGGCTTTAGAGGCTATCTTTATTGCGTACTTGTACTCAATCTTCATCGTCCTTGATACTATCGTGGCCTCCCTGTTCTATAAAAGTTGTAAGAAGAAATCGTGGATTAATGATGAAGATGGAAAATTATTGGTCAGGATTGAGATGTCAGAGAAGGACAATTATGAGTTTGAGAGGACCAAGAATTTCGAAGAATTGCCATGAAATAAGGTTAGGATTATTGAAGTAGTCATCGAGGATATTCTGTTCTACGATTTCTTCAATCTTCATGGTGATGTGAAGGATAAGATAAAGATGACGATTTATTTTTATTATTATTATAAATGTGAAAAAAAAGCATGTATAGAAGGTGCAAGATTTATTTATGCTGCTGAGAAGAAATGGACGGAGCAGCGTCAGAAGACATAAAAGAATTTGGCCATGTGGGAAAAAAAAGGTTAGCCAGAGATTTTAGAGTCACCATTCTTATTAATTTTATTGTCTTTTTCTTTATTGGTGCATTATTGGACTCTCATCTTCTCTGCCTTTCTATCTTGTACAATGTGAATAATGATACAACACACCCCAGTTCATTAGCTTTTATTTCTGGAATAATATATGAACTTCTACAGAAAGCTATATGAGTCTCGCTTTACGGATCAAGCTTTTCTTTTAAGAAAAAAATACATAGTAAGTACCAACTACTACCAGTTTATTAAGGTGGCACGTGGCTTTACCTTAAAGAGAATACAAATTCAAATATCAAAAATGTATACGTTAATAAGTACCAACTACCAGTTTGTTAAGGTGGCACGTGGCTTTACCTTAAAGAGAATACAAGTTCAAATATCATAAATGTATACGTTAAGAGAGACGAGAACTCTTTGCACCCTAAATTCCAAAAATGATTAGTTTCAAATGGTTTGGGATAACTATATCAAATAAAAGTAGATGGCAAGCAAAGGTTAGAGAAAAGAAAAACAAAGATAAACAACACAAAGCAAGCTGAAACCGTTTAAACTTCGTATAGTGGGATTCTTTATGTGACATCATCATTAGATTAACTTCTATTGAACTCAAGTCCTCACGTCAGTATTTTAAAGATTGTACTAATCATTAAACTGAAAATATATCACATTTTTCAAATATATCAAGTCAAATTATCCGTAAAAGTTAAATAAATCTTAGATCGGAGGTAGTATTAACCAGTGTTGAGAATGATGAGATGTAAAGATATTGACGTGTGCTTGAGCACTAAGTTCAATTAATCTTCCAGCGGTGCCCGGTGCCCTTTTCTCGACCAATCTATCATTAGGTAACTTATTTCATTCACCACTAGAATTTTAAGGTAACATAATCCCAAACCGGGGAATCTGCTAATTCTGTTCAAGAACAACTTTGAAGGAAGCAGTACGAAATGTGTACTACAAACCAAGCATGTGCAGATTTGACATGAATCCAAAACCAACTGAACAGGACCCACAGGATGAACCATTTCGTTGAAGAGTCAGAAAGTGAAGCATACTTGTATAGTAAAATGTTAATAAACACAATAACAAACCACATGATTCACAAGCTATAAACTATGCCACGTATTTTTTATTAAACTCCATACAATAAAGTGCATCTAGTTTATCCACGACATTCTCAAACATTTGATTGTTTGGTTTATCAATGATAACAGGAATCTATGAACAATCTGAATTAAAGTACAGATACCTCTGGACAGCAATGGTTAAACTTGCAGATTTCCTGTTTGAATTTGCCAATTTGGGTTTTGTGTCTTCATAAACATCAGTGTCTCCACTGGTCCAGAATGCTAAATTTCGAGAGAGAAAAACCTTTACACTTCACAAAGAAGTATTTCACAAGAGTAATATCTAACTCAGCCTGCTCTTCACTAAAGTACAGTTACAATACAGAGATTTAATTCCTAATTTCCTATTCTAAACCCGACAGCTATACAACATTTCCTCACTTGTATCCTACCAAAATCTCTATGAAAATGAAAGGAAGGAACTAATTTCTATGTTACATGAGAAAGAATTGAATCCTAACGAAAGGGGTTAGCGTTTTGTACAAGGTTCCTCAATACTACACTTCAACTGATAGACCTCGGTACTTTACAAAACAAAACATCTGCTCTGGCGCTGTCTAGCATGGAAACCAGAGGCAGTTCTTCTGCAATGGAAGGAATTTTCAATCTTCAATACCACAAAATTTCTTCCTGAAATGATTCGCGAGGGACCAAATTCATGGTCTTCATAGCATTTGCTGGATGCTAAGGGCATCTCCAGAAACAACAATAAGCACCCATTGTCTCAAAATTTGATCTTTCCAGCGTATTTCGAACACAGATCAATAGGCCATAAGATTCTGGTTGTCAAAGAATCAATGCCTAAGCCTGTCGTATGATTCAAAGGTCTGAAGCTGGCAAGAACTTGCTTTTCCACTTCAATACATTACGTTGCCACCGTGAGGGCAGACCTCTGGCTCTTTGAAAAGAGCATGATGTCGGTGCAGAGTAGCAAACAGCCCAGTTATCAACTATCTTGCACTTTTCTTTGTCAAGTTAATGCCCTTAGCCTTCTCCATTTCAGCCTCTTTATCAGCTTTCTTCTTCTCTAACTCTGCTTGTTTACAGTTTTCTTCATGTGCTTTCCGAAACAACCTTATAAAATTTAGGAGAGTTGCAGTAACTGCAACACCAAACCAGAAAACAAGTAGAAATCAGCTTGAGAATTCCAAACTCCAAAGGAACAAATCACTAGTTTTACAAATGTAAACCCAAAAATGATGAAACTTCATTCTGACAAGTGCTGTTGGCTTTCCCCTCCTTATATCTTTTTGTCTACTCCCCTCCATACATCTTATTGCACATGACTATTCTATCTTCCTCACCCCCTCTCTGTCTGTCTTATTCCAATTGTTCACAGCAATTCCAAGAGGGGCTGTCTTCTTTTCCATTTTTTTAAAAAAGCTACTCAATCTCTTCCCTGTCTACACACTCAGAGAGGTAGGAATATTCTTGACCCAAGTTAAGAGATCTCAACTTAGCCCAAATTTTTAGAAAATTTACACTGCTCAAAACCGTAGATGCAATGGAAAGAGCTCAAGGAAATCTAAATCTTTAGAGATATTGGTTCAATGTACCATAAACCAATACAACTGAAATAATCAGTAACAGAAAAAAGGGCGCATCCCATACTAACAACATTACCAAATACTAATCCTTAACTTACCTTGCTCAAATGGGCAACGGGCAGGATCCTCACCAAAATAAAGTGCAAGTGCATCTGCATTTCTACCCTGTCCATTGACAAATAAATGGTCATCATATCTTTTTATACCACTGCATAATGTGACAAAGGGATGGTTAACTTCTTACCACTACAGAATATAAAGTTGTTACAGATGCCACACCTGACTCAGCACCAACAACAAATTCTTTTGATGTCTAAAAACAAATTGAAAATTAGTCAATTGCAGGAATATAAACCAAACAAGAAACCGTGTTAAAGTAAATGTATCAGCATTACAAAAAAGAAAACTAGAGATTCTTTCATCAAAATAGGGCAGACGTTTTTGCAGAAGATTTCCTTCTTTTTTTCCTTTTTAACAATAATACAGGTGATAGTGATAAACAAAAGTTCTAACATATGGTAAGAAGTTTAAACGGACATATGCCAATTGCTAGCAATCAATGCAAACTAAGACTGAAAAAAGGTGCACTTCAGCATTTTATTCCATAGTTATGTGCACAATGATAGAACAGGATTAATTAAATCTCTTCAGCACCACCATAGTGAAAACTTGGAAGTACATGAAATTGCTTTTGCAACAAGGTAAGTTATGCAGATGACAAATTTTATTAATCTTAATAGCTTTGATTTACAAGCGGTTCTAATTTTAGAATTAGAATTTTGCTTTTTTTGGATTGTTTGATAAATTGTTATCACCGTCATCTTAATTATATATTTGTTAGGAGTTTTAGTTGTTAAAATTTGATTTTGTGTTACACTTTTGCAGCCTCTGTCTATAAATACAACCACTGGACTATTTTTTTTATTCACCCCATTCCAATCGATTAATATATTTGGAACACAGTTGAATTCAGATAGTTCTGTAGAAGCTTCACCATCAATTCTATACCATAATTCACAAACTACAAAGACAGAAAAAGTTTCCTGCTTTTCAATTTAAAGTTCAGGCTTCTTTTAAGCTTGTGCTTCGTCTAGGACTTTGCTGCTGAAATCAAGACCTAGGTGGGACCATAGAATCCCTAACCACCAGCTTTCCTCAACTTTTTTATTACAATTTTGTTTTTCTAATTTCTTAAACCAATCAATTTCCTTGATTGGATTGTGGAATATTAATACATAATTCACCATATCTTAACATATACCAATATGCCCCTCCCTTATATTCAGTAACAAGATCAGTCTTCCGCCCTTTTGCAAGGGCAATTGAAAAACTGTTTCTTTTTTTGGGTTCTAAACGAAAACTGAATTGGTACAATTAGAGCAACTGTAAACCGATTATAACAAAAAATCTAACAGGGTCATGCCTAATCTATCAATCTAAACAAGAAATAACAATGTGTAACCAAAAATTTAAATTAAGTGATGATGATAAAAGTCACATTATCAATATAAATACTTTCAAAAATCAGGGTGCATGAAAAACAGTATATAAATTCATTTTCAGTTTTCTTTCAAAATATTAGTCCCTTTGATTTTCGCCCCTAGTATATGAACCATGAAATAACATTAAAAAGCCAAACACCTTGCGGAAAACTTCTGATACAGGTCCATCATTTTCAGATGCAGCAAGTTCCTGCTTGACCTTTTCTAATCCCTTGATGATTGCCTGCATCTCTTCAGCTAATGACTTCAATTGTATCTGCAAGGTGATTTACTAATTATTATAATAGAAATCCAACTATCTCAGCCGTCACCAAAACCATTTTTCTGTGACCAAAAATAAATCATCACCTTAGTAGCAGCTTCCAGGCTGACTAGGTCTAGGTGAAAATCAAGAAGCCCAGGTGACCTTTCAGCAAGGACCTAATGCCAAATAAGAAATATAAGCCACCAAAAAGTATCTTCATATATTGCAATATAGACTTGTACCTTGCAAAGGTAATGCATCAGTGTCATCTTATTGTTAGAGGCACGAGTGTCAGTAAGCTTTAATAGACTATCCAACTTAAATCCAACTGCAGAACCTGCATAAAATGACAACATTCTTACTTAAATGTTTCATCTGCAAACCAGATATTTTGCACAAGATCAAATCCTAGAGAAATGTCAAAGATAAACTAAATGTTCATAATAGAAAAGATGTTGGTATAAGAAACTACTAACCCCTTGCTGTTCCTTGATTCAACGTATTCCCCAAGTAAAGTATTTTCTTCATTATCTCCTTCAGTTTGACAGATTTTCGGACCTGAACCAACAGAAAGTAAACAACATCAAGAAATATATGCAAGAGAATAAATGTTAGTGTCATGAGTTAAGTACCTCTTCACAGGCAGAGTTCACAGTGTTTAAACTCTTCTTGAATTCAGTAATCTGCATAACGAGACAAGAATAACAACTGAAGCAAGAGAAAAAAATCCTCCCAAGAAAATCATAAATACTGAAGACACCATGGAACCTGAGAACCGAACTGGATCTTGAAAGAAAATACTCTTAATTTTGACTCCACTCGTGGAACTTTCATCAGCTCCAAAAAATACTGAAATAAATACAATCAAATATATATAAGAATATGATTATATATACACATATATATCAAAGCCACATAAACTGAAATACATTGCCTCTGACTTGAATTTGATTTCTTTTTAAACATTTTACCCTTTAACAATCAACTTACATTTATAACCATAGTTTTGAAACTCTTAAATTTGACTTGGAGTTACATTTTTCCCAGCAATATCTGCTCTTCTCTTTTCAATTTTAATGAAACCATAACATGAAAAGAAAAAAACAACTGAACAAGATCATTTTATGATGAAATATTATACATTCAATTTACACTTCAATCAGAGTATGATTATTTTCAATCACTAATATGCTCCAGGAAATTTAAATTTTCATATATGCACAATCATGATTCACGCAATTTGACAACACCAAAGCAATTTCAATGTGCTCACACTTTTCTGTTAAAAAACTAGAAGATATAATACAGTTAGAAGAAGTCACTAACCAACCTGCTCACACTTTCCCAAATTCTCCTTGTCCCCAGCATATCCCTGATTGTAAACAAGAGGATCAAAATTAAAAAGCAAAAAAATCAGAGTAAATGGGTGCAGCCCACTATAAAAGCATATCTCAAACAGAGAAACCTTAATTGCCAAGACAATATGCAAGAAGCAGCCATCATTATATCAAGTCTAACCTTCAAAAGTTCCATCTCCTCTTTAGTAGGACAAAATTTAATGAGATTTTCAACCTGATCAACATCTAATACCGACTCATCCATGGCTAGTACCGCAGCCTGGGAATAACCGTTTCAATAAGTTAGATAGTCCTAACAAATAACAATTGATAATTACATGTTAAAATCTCAAAAGTTTGGAAAAGTTATTATGCTTATAACATGGCAGGAGATCATTAATACTTGTATAAAAGTTAAGCAATCTTAATGAGTACTTTTCAATTAGTACTATAACAGGATAGAACATACTACCCTTTACCCAAATCCCCCAACAACCAACCACTAGAGCTGCCCTGAAGTGTGATCTTAATGGGTACTTTTGTCATAATGCATCTTGCAAAATAAAACTAATATTCGTTATCAATGCCTTAAACCCAAATTTCATGAATATGCTATAAGATTTGCTCATAGGAGCACACAAGATTTCAAGGTGTCAGCTTACCATCATATCAGAAAGGGGCATCTTAACCTTAGTAAGCATAATTTCAGTATTATTGGCCCTCCTCAGATCAATCTACAATTAAATAAAAACAAATTATTGCTTATATATTAGAGAATTGATAAATAAACATGTCAACAGAAACAATGAAAAACCACAAAAATACAACATGAACTATTAATTAAAATCTCCGCAGTAGAATTATAGTTTGCTGAACACAGACAAGTCTATGAAGGGACAACAGAACAACATATTTTATTAGTGTGATCATACTTCTCAACTTAATTAGCCACATTAAGATCAAATGTCTATTACAATATTCACAACTCAGGTCATAATGAAGCTGCCTTGTTTTACCTACACTAAACCATAGGATCACATTCCAATTTAAATATAAATCTAGCAATAAATGCAATAAACCTTCTTCATGAAATGAAACAACAAATATTGGGACTTTACAAATATGGAATGAAAGATGAAGAACAATCAAGCCACCCTTCCACACATGCCTAATTTCAATATAATGAATGTCAAGAACATTGTCATATATACCAAGTGAACTTTGTCAGGTTTGGACCCAGCAGATTTACGTCGATCGCCAGATTTCCCACCTGAACCAGCAGGTTTAGGAACATTTGCGGAGAAAAGGCTTTCAAGCTCTGAAAAGTCAAATTCTGGGGCACTAAGATAGAACATGAAACAAGTCATTACAAAAGGAAAGGATGTGAAAAACAGTAAGGCAGATGTATAATTCTAAATATTTAAAATAATCTAGACAAACAAAAGACATTGAAAATGAGTCAACTTACATTTGAGGCTCTCCATGTCTTTGTAATTCTTCCCATAAACTTCCCTGCACTGCCCTTGTCACCTTACTCCAATGTAGAGGCTTTAAGGAGGATCGTCGAGGTGCTACTGCACCACCCCCAGTAGGACGTGAAAGTCCACGCCCTCTTCCTCTTGGATCAGAATTTAGACCTTTTGAGCCCAAGGGAGGAGGTAGTGGTGGTGTGCTACCTGGAGGTCCAGGGGGAGTAGGGGCATTAGGAGCACGTGCTCCAGGAGGAGGGGGAGGAGGTGGGCCTCGACCACTAGCAAGCGGTGGAGGAGGTGGGGCTCTAGACATTGGAGGTGGGGGTGGTGGAGGCATCCCATTTAATAGAGGAGGCGGCGGTGGAGGAGGTGCTCCTCTTGATGGGGGAGGCGGCGGTGGAGGAGGTGCTCCTCTTGATGGGGGAGGTGGTGGTGGAGGAGGTGTTCCTCTCAATAAGGGAGGTGGTGGTGGAGGTGGTGCTCCTCTTAATGGAGGTGGGGGTGGTGAGGGAGGCGGAGTTGGAGCTCCAAGCATAGGAGGAGGAGGTGGAGCTCTACTAAAAGGAGGTGGTGGTGGGGGTGGAGGAGCTCTATTTAAGGGAGGTGGGGGTGGGGGTGGGGGTGGTGGGGCTCTACTTATAGGAGGTGGAGGAGGGGGCGGTGGAGGTGGAGGTGGGGCTAGTGGAGCTTTACTCAAAGAAGACAATAAAGGGGCCAATGAAGTTCCACCGAAGGGAGGTGGGGCGGAGGAGGGGTGGTGGTGGAGGTGGTGGTGCAGCTTTTTTCAAACAAGGCAGGGATTGGGTAGGTGAAGGTGCAGATTGGGGTGGCGATGAAGGTGTAGATGATAGTGGAGAAATACCCCTAGAAGGTGGCGGGGGAGTAGAAGGGATTGAAAGCCCATACATTGGAGGTGGCGGTGGCGGTGGAGGAGGTGGTGGTGGAGAATGAAAAGTGGGAGTAGGAGGGGCAACTACATTAGACATTCCAAAAACTTCTGATGTGATTGTTCTATTAGTAAAAAATGGAGGGGGTGGAGGGGGAGGAGGAGGAGAAGTTGTAGGCTGTAAATCCATCTCTTGGTTTTGTCTACTAACTGATGATGTTTCAAAAGCATACGCCATAGAGTTTTTAGGATGAAATAAAGGTGGGGGTGGGGGTGGGGGTGGTGGGGGTGGGGGAGGTTTTAACACTTGTGTCGGGCTATTAAGTGGTGCTTGACTTGGTGTTTGAAGACATGTCTCTTCAATTGATGGTAAGTTTTCTTCTTCCATTTCTGCTATGGAGTCTGCAGATTTTGGTGCGTCCACCTTTTGACATTTCAATCCATTTGTCTTTTCACTAGAAATAGGAGTTCCAGAGACAAAAGGTGCAGAGGCAGACCTTGATTTGGCATCTATAGTTTTCTCCTTTGAAGAGTTAGCATTGGAAAGAGCGGCAGGTGCACTGTTATACCTTGATGGTGGATAGTAAACATGCATTGAATTTGCGTAAGAACCTTTGTTAGGAGGAATCCACCTAGTTACTGCATTTGGCTTTGCTTGTTTTGGCTGACTACCCTGTGCTTCAAGCTGCTTAATCTTTTGCTTAGCTGTAAATGTATCTCCCACTGGCTTTGAGTTTGACGAAAGTTGTTTTTTTGTCACAGGTGGTACTTTATCAGATTTTTGTCTGGAAATATCATGCTTCTGCTGGCCTGCCTTGGAATCTAATTTCTTCGCTGCTGCATTGCCAAATTCATCATATTTGTTGTCCATATCTTCCAATTGTTCATGCATGTCTGCATTGACATCCTTCATTTCCATAATGATATCAGTAGTTACTACCATTGAATTATTCTTAATTTCTCCATCATCCACAGCAATATCTTTCACTTCCTGAGTATTAGAATCCACACTCTCATCAAGTGCGTACTTCACATCATCAACAGCAATGTCTTTCACTGCATTAGTACCAGAATCCATCCTTCTGTCCTGTTTGTAGGTCCGATCATCTGATGCACATTCCTGAAAAGTGGGAGGATGGGAATCCTCTTTCCATACTTCTTTTTGGTTTTGACCATCTATTATACTGTCATGAGCCAGAAAAGAATCATAATCTACCTTACCTTCCTGCACATCAACTACATTGCTAAATATCTCTTCCACCTCATAAAATTCCTCAGGTGAAGCGGTTCCTGTCTCATTTGCATCTTCACTTGCCCTGACTGTGGTTAGATTAGGCATAACAGCATCGGCATCCAAAAAAAGTACCTGGTACAAGTATGAATGTACATTCAGCTCCTATTTTATACTCCTCTGGTCATTAATGTAAGACTTATTTATCTAATTTGAGTATATTAAGGAAGCAAAATAAATTGTTCAATCATAACATGTGACATGATCTATCTAAAGTACTTACGTGTAAGATTATATATTAGTTTATAAATTAGGCAGATTAGTTTGGAAAGAAATGCTAAATATGAGAGAAAATGAAAAAATATCTTACATTTAAGACCAAAATTCACTCTCAAACGAGGTCCTACATTTAGGACTAGGGAGTATAATGATATAAGCATAGAAGAATAACGACGACTTACCTCAGCTTTAAAATCCCTGGGAAATTGATCCTTAGAATCCCACAAAATATCAACCTCATCGCGGTTGAGCACCAATATGCTTGAACGCACAAATGCTGTGTGAAACATAACTCTAAACATCATCTCCTCATGACTGAAGTCATCATCCGTATGTATGCACTCAAGAACCACATCCCCTTGAACACGACATTGGATATCAATTTTCACCAGCATACACTCTGCCTGCGGTTAAAATTTCTTATCTAAGAGTTCTATCCAGTTAGATTAAAAATAGTATCAACAACTTCAATTATACATCACCTGATGGTAGAGGCGAACATGTTTTTTGTTCTTTGAAGTAGAAAAAAGCAGCTTAGAACTTCTATTAACAAGTTTTGAAGGGTCCTGACCATAAACACGTACAACAGGCCTGCAACCTTTTCCACCATCAAATAATGGAAGGACTCTAAGAATCAGACAATCCAAATATAAGGGTGTGTCTGATGGAGGCCACTCAGAACCCATATTTCTCCTGGAAATGTATTGAAGATATCTCAAATGAGAAGGTTGTGGGTTCAAAGGAGATAGAAGGTGGAGAAGCTCCTTAGGAGCTTGCTTGTAGACCATTTCAAGGGTTTTTTGCTCCCCATTGTACTGTTTCCGGTACAATAGAAGACCTGCTAACATAAATGCAAGCACAGGCCAACCTCCTCTTTCACAATGCATCAAAAGAACATTCTGTTGCCCCTCCAAAGACAACCAGCTTTCACTTGATCGAAGGAAGTGATGGATCATTTCCAAAGGCAGAAGAGGACAACCTTCATATTGACGAGGGTATTCCATGACTGTCATGTCATATTGAGACAATATATCTGAAATTTGACTGCGCTTCTCCCCTTCCCTGAAGTTAAACACCATGAAAGAGGCATCAGGAAAGTGATCCTGTAGCTGAGCTACGATCCCCCCCATATAAACTTTATATTCATCTTCTTCCAAGACATCTGTGGAGAAGCAACAATCAAAAACTGCAAAACAGAGATAAAATGGTCAAATATTTAGTTAATACAGTACACTGAACTACTAAGCATAACAGCTATGGTAAGATCACAACTAGACAACCAAAATGGATGCAATTATACCCTGCTGACTACCATGGCTACTAACTCACTCCAATGAAGCAAAAACATTCCTAGTGAGATATAAAAACAATGTCTTAAAGGACAAGTCTCAATGAATAGAAGTGTTCCACAATTCTTCAGCTAGTAGTCCTCCAATCATGACTTACCAGTCTCTGACTGTAATACTGCTTTCTATTGATAAAAATTTAGATACATTTTCACCATTTCAAGCCAAATTCAAACTTTGGCCTTCAACAGCCCAGCTCTGCACATGGCATAAAAGGAATGCTCCACAATCCCATTTCTTTTTTTCCTTGTTCGACCAATAACTTTCCCATTCCTTTAATATCTCCGACTACCTGGAAAGCATAATCGACTTGATGCAATGCCGCTGCAGACTAGTAATAAACAGAAGTGCCCAGCCATTGGTTCAATTTCTCAACTTCCAAGGTGACTTTGACAGCTTATCCCCCCTCCTTGACCGAACATCCTCCAGTGAATCCCATTCATTTAGGGAAAAGTCAACAAATTGAAACCAAGAGATTTCCCTCAGCTAAAGTTCACAGAAGAGGGGGAAATGAACGAAAACTCTAAATAATAAAACATATGGAACGCAAATGTCCCCAGGCTCAAAGCATTGAGAGATGAAGGAGGAGGAGGAGAGGATTTCATAGAAGTTCGTAATTTACTAATTTTAACGACTTACCATACGCATTATCGTGAAATGATAACGAAGCATCGTAATTGAGCCCTAAACCTCAATTGCTTCCTCTAAGCTAAAAATTGAGCAGTAGCCAACTCCATGTATAGGGGGGAAACGCAACAGGACACATGCTTCAAATTTTACAATTGCTCTTGCATTTATAAGCTCATTAAAATTAAATGGTGAAAGAAGTTTGGAACGGACGAAATAGAAAAAGAAGCCTACCATAAACTCTCTCGGAGATCTCCAGAAGCCGATCCGGCGGCTTCCTGTAAAAGAACCTTCTGAACAGCGCCATTAGATGGCGCTGTTTTTACCCCGATCGGATCCAAACCGATAAGTCGGTGGACCGCCAGCAAGATCAAAATTGTGTATCGTTAGGCAAATCGTACAGCAGATCTTGCAATCAACCAATTCAAAGATGCCCAATACTAAATCCAATTGAGCCAAGAAATCGCCGGCTGAAAGGTAGAGAGTAAGAGCAACAGCGAATTTCAGAAGCAGCAAGCTAGCCGGTGATCCAAAGGGAAGCTAAACATCAAGAAAAAGAAAGGCAGACGGAATAGTCAAAGCAACAAAATCTCAAAAGGGAACATGATCAAAAGAAAGGATAAAAGAGAAGTAGATTTGTAGAATGAGGGAATGAAGTGGAGCAAAGGAGTACGTGGGATTTGGGAAGAAAATGTAGGAGGAATAGAATCAAAAAGAAAAACAATGGGAAGCGATAACGAATTCCCACATGGAGTTCGATAGAGAAGATAGAGAGAGAGAGAGAAGCGTAGTGGACTGAAAAGGAAAAAACTCTTTCGAAGTTTAGACCTGTCTCCCTCCCTTTTCTCTTTCTCTCTCTTGGCTCTGCAACGACAAAAAAAAGTTTGGGCAAGCGAGAGGGTTTGGGTTGAAGACACAAAATCTACGTGGTTGGCGACGTGGCATATACTATTCACGTTTTGATTAAAGAATTTAGAATATTCATTTTATTTCTTTCTTTTGTTTAAACTTTAAACGATGTTTATTTTGTTCCTAACACTTCCATTAGAACAGAGAAGCCAGTGCGCTGCCTTGAGTAGTGCAGTGGCATGTTAGCTGGTTTTGTGCTAGTGTGTGGCCTTGTACCCCTGTATTAGGGTTCGATCCTGCTTGGAACCGTTCGGTCCCCAATCAAAAAAAAGAAAAAGAACAGAGAAGCCAGTGAGGGCTTGAAAGAACACGGCTTACACTACTTTCTTTGCTATAATTAATTTGGGTCAATAGAAGTTGGAACTTTCAAATTAAATTCTACATATCCATGTCCTTTTTACATCTCTTTATGCTAGATTATCCAAACAGTCATAATCTATCCTATTTCACATTTTCAAGCTTCGGCTTACCTTTATTATTAAAAAAAAAATTATCCAAACAGCTTCATTATATTTACTGTCTTCTTGAACCATACCACTATAGTTACATTTAAGAAGAATCTTCTCAATGGTCTTCTCTATTCTAATATTAGGGCCACTCTCTGGTCTTCTCTATTCTAATATTAGGGTCACTCTAGAAAATGATATAAACTCATTGCTCTTATATTTTTCTAATTACTCTTTAATCAAAACTGATGTACTATTAGCTCTTCATTTCCTAGATTCTACTCAAACTTTAGTTTTATAATCTTTTTTACTCGTATATAATTAATCATTTTATAGGGGGGACAGGAAGGTGAGTTTGTATTTATTAAGAAAATTACATCTAAGGACCCCAAATTAATTAATTATAAAATTGAAGTTATAAATTTGGATAATCTTAATATGCTACTGTGATTTATGCACCAAACTTGTTAGAATATTTTGAGATTTATTAAATTTTCTACTTTTTTTTTATAGAAATTAAATTTCTACTTACAATTCTAGTAAACTTCATGAAGAATAACAATCACAATTTTTTGGATGTTTTTATATTTTGTAATATTTTAACTCACTCCATGTCGTGTTTCCTATATTGATGGCCCCCGAATGTAAATAAATCGTAAAAAATTAAAAAGGAAAAATAAAAAGGCATATAGTATGATACATGGAATGCTTTGTGTCTTTATTTGATCCAGACTATTTAACCAATCTTATCTTATTAAGAAAAATAAATAAATTTTGGCCTTTAAATTATAACTGAATGTTTTTTCTCTCGTCATCATTTAATTTATGATTCTTGATGTAAGCAATGAGTTATTATTCAATATTGATAGTATGTGTTAATTAAGATGTTCAAAGAGCCAAATATAAAGTTTTTAAAACAAAATATCATAGTCAATTTTAGCCAAAATTTAATGCAAAACAAGTTGATACAATCTAAAGTACTTTTAAAAATAAAATAAAACACAATACCATTGATGAATATGAACTCAGTCGTGATAAAGCAATAGGTTAACACTTATCCATCGATTCTTCGCCCTAATAATAAAGAATTATTTATTTTAATTATTTCCATATACATTAATATACTTAGCATTATGGTAGGGTAGAGCCGGTAAATCGAACCGGCTTGAACCCTAACTCTTCAAGGGTTGGGCTTATAAAATGATTTTTTTTAAACCTGTTCAGTTGGCAGTTGCCCACTTACCCTACTAACCAAGTCTGACCATGAAGGAAATTATTCCCCCTGGTCCTTATTATAAGGCACCAACTAACAATTCTTACAGATCAATAAAAACAGTTGAAGTCAATAAAGTTGTCCTACAATTTAAGTAACTTCCGATATTACCCTACTTATTCCACTAAACTCTAATATCATATTAATTATTATTCTCACCCACTACCCTTATTAATAATAGGCATACATGGAAAAAATAATTAATGCAGTTTGGAAACAACCAATTACCCTATAAAAAGAACCAAATACAATTACTAGTCGGTGTCTTATAATAAGGGTCAGAAGGAGTACTTGCCTGCCTTGTTGCCCATTACTCACTCACTCAGTCATTCTCACAGTCTCACTCATTTTTGTCATTTATTTCACGGCCCTTGCCTCAGTCTCACGGTCTCGGCCACACACACAGCTGATCAGATCTGATCCTTCCTTCTCCATTTCCGTCGCTGGCGACTCTCACCTTCTTCATCATCGTCGCCGACGACATTCCTTTCTTCCCTCACCCTCCACCACAACTGCGACAGACCCGACGTCAGAAGCAAAACCAGAGCGTCGAGGAGAACAAAGAGCTTTGATTCTCTTTCATCATCTTTGCCTTCTTCTTCCTCTCTACCAAGCATTACCCCCGAAGAGGAAAGACTAGACCACCACCGTCGGCTTCCTCTGTTTCTGAATTCTTCTCAACCCTCTGTTCTTTCGATTTAAACTATTCCTTCATCCATTCATCTTGGCAGAAGCTTCACATTAGGGCTTTGTCGATTTTGGTGGTATGGTTTTCTATCTATAGGGTTGTAAAATTGATGATGTAAACCTCAAGCCACTGTTAGATTTTACATTCGAACACAGGCGATGGGGTGCCTATTACATTCGAATGTAACTTTTTCGTTCGAACGTCCGAACGAATAGAGGGGCATTTTAGGAATTTCACCTCACCTTCCCACTTAACCAACACTCACTTTTTCATACCAAACAATTCATTTTCCCTCAACTTAAGTTCTATTCCATGTCTACCAAATAGCTCAACTTTTAAATTCCTCTCAATCTTCCTTTCCCTCCTTAAATCTTCTCCATACCAAACGGGCCCTTAATGTGTGCGGGGTTAAAGACCCTATTTTGTAGGACCGTAATATTATTTATAAGAATTCACATAAAAATTGTTATATTTTATTTTATAACTTCATTTGTTATTAAATGCATGGCTCGGGTCAGGCCATCTCGGTCGGACAACATTACCCTAGAGAATAAATTTGTTATCACCTATCAATAAATGAGTAGATCATGTAACAAAATTCTTATCAAGATACTGTATTTTTTCCCCAAATTTTTAATACTAGTCTGGTTCTAAATATAAGATCGATTTTATAATTCAATTTTAAAATATAAAGTTGATCTTATATTTAGAATAGAAATAGATTTTTTTTTGGAGGGGGGAGATTCTTGTTATCATTAGATGAAAAGAAAGAGAAATGCATTTAATACATGAGGAAATAGTCATAATGTTGAAGTGCCATTGAGCTTTTGTTGTGTGAAGTCTCAAATCAAATAAAGTTTGGGTTAATATAGAAGTGCATAATAAAGTGGAAATACTTGTAAATTCAAATTTTAAGATTTTAAATTAAGATATGTGGTGTTAACCATCTCTTCTTAAAGAAAAGAATAGGAAAATAACTTTAAAATTGTAAAATTCTAAATCAGATATTTTCCAAAAAAAAAAAAATGAGTTATGAATTACTTATCAAATTTCTTTATTAGTTTGTTAACTCTTGGTAACAAACCTGATTTGGAATTTTACAATTTGAAAGTTCTTTTTTTTTTGTTTTGGTCCCTTCTTTCTATCTATTGATAATAAAGTTAGAGTTATCAGATAATACTAGAGGACAAATAGGTACTGTAATTTGGTAGGAATATATGATTTTGGGTTAAATACCAATTTTGCTCCTGAAGTACACGCCCAGGAGCAATTTTGCCTCTTAAGTTTTCGGCGTAGCAATGTTGCCCCTGAAATCTTAAAACGTAGCAATGTTGCCCGTCCGTTAAAAATTCTAACGGTCAACGTTAGGGTTTTTAACAGAGGGGCAACATTGCTACGTTTGATACTTCGAGGGCAACATTCTACGCTTCACGTCAATGTTAGTTGACCGTTAGGGCAGTTAACGGAGGGGCAATATTGCTACGTTTTGAGACTTCAGGTTTTTTGGGAGCAAAAATACACATGTGGTTACATCTTAGGAGCAAAAATCACACCACCGTTAAAATCTAACTTAACGGTGCATTTGCAACAAAAAATGTCATATTTACAACAGAAAATGTCGTATTTATAACAACATTTAAACACCTAGATTTTGAATATAAGAAGGTCATTTACAACAACAAAAAATGTTATATTTATAACAGAAAGTGTTGTATTTACAACAAAATTTAAAATCTGACCATATTTATAACAGAAAATGTCATATTTACAACAACATTTAAACACTTGGATTTTGAACATAGAAAGGTCATTTACAACAGAAAAATACTAGATTTACAACAGGAAGTGTTGTATTTACAACAAAATTTAAAATCTGGTCATTTACAACAGAAAAAGTCATATTTACAACAAGCTAAATTTCTAGGTGGTGTGACTTTTGCTCCAAAATAGTAACCACATGTGTATTTTTGCTCCCAAAAAAACATATGGTGATGGGCGCTCCCAAGAATAAAGCACATGTGTATTTTTTCTCCTAAACCCATATTAATTAGTAACTTAGTATACACAGTGAACTTGGGAAGCAACAGTTGTCAATCTCTATGCCCAAACAACTCATTCTTATACTAAAGTCGTCAACACTCAAACTTCAAAATCACATATTTTTACCGGATTACATTTTATCTTTTTACTAATTTAGTAGACATTTTAGGGTTTTTATAATTTAAATAGCATTTTTCAATCATTTTCCTAAAAACTTAAGCTGAAGTGGGAAGTCTAATATTTGATAAAGTTTATGACTCAAAAACCCCAGTTTGGGATACTCATACTTATTCAGTTATTTGTTTTTTCCTTTCATATTGGGCTGCTGGCTCCTCATTCTTTACAACTGCTAAAGGGGGATCACATCAGCTGCTCATGACTAAACTTGTATA
Organism: Acacia pycnantha; assembly: GCA_025563575.1. Classification (NCBI taxonomy): domain Eukaryota; kingdom Viridiplantae; phylum Streptophyta; class Magnoliopsida; order Fabales; family Fabaceae; genus Acacia; species Acacia pycnantha. Next base: position 1,858,944 of record JAMWYP010000143.1, read on the forward strand.
TTTATTATAATATATTTTATTTTTGTGTGGCTCGTATTATTTCTTTGGGGGCAACTTTAATTAACTGCCATGCCACTATGTCTAATAAACTGTGTGTAATTACTTTTTCCCCCTCAATCAAACCACAACAATAATAATGAAAACACGCACACAAATAATGGTATCTTACAAAATAGTAGAAAATTGGGGTATGTACATCAAAAGCCTTTTTGCCACTCAGCCCCATCATTTCCTACAAAAAGATGTGTACCCTTCGCTAGGGACAGCGACTTGGGAATTACATCCAAGTAATATCCTTGTTTTGATTTGTTTTGGCTTTTTTCCTCTTTTTTCTCATGCACATGTTATATTCCAATAATATATTTAATTATTTTTTATGTATAATATCATTATAATTTAAACTATTTGATATTTTTCACTACCGAATGCATAACCTGGAACCATACCAAGCTTTATTTCATTAGGTGAGATTGTCTACATAGACTACACGACACAATTATATTATCAACAATTAAATTATTTGATAGATTATTAACCAAAAAAATTGTGATTCAATAATTTTATTGGGTGTTTTTTTAGTCTTCTTCGTGTTACTTCATATATCCACCTCCATAAACAACAAGTATTTTAAAAGTGGGGAAAATATAATTAAAATTGATGGCAGGTTTATTAAAATAGGATGGGAGGAGGGGAAAGCAAATGGAAAAAGAAAGAGAAAGGTGGGACAGGGATGTTATCTCAAAAAGGCAAGGCACCAATCACTGCGTGATCTTGTGTGCCTCCATAACTTTGTAATCCCATCCAAACTAGTCATTACTAATTAGCATGCAAACACCAATTATTTGCTTTGTGTTCATTAATTAAAGCCTATATGTTTACGGTTTAAAAAAAATGTGATTTTAATTAGACTGAATATTAAAAAAATTGTTAAAAATATGAGGGAGTTATTGAAAGAATTTAAGCTTAATACATCAAGGATGTCCTTTTTTTTTGTCCATTCGGTATCCAGAGCTTCGCCTTGACTAATCCAGATTCGACTCGGGTGGGACTTTTTCTGCATTCACAAGGCTAGAACTCGAGACCTTGTTTAAAGGATACAAATCGCTTACCACTTATGCCAACCCCCGTTGCTATCAAGGATGTCCTTAAAAAAAAAAAAAAACTTATTTTGAAAAGCTATTTGAGATATCATATTAAAAGAAAGTTAAAAAATGTTTTTTTCAACAAAACCTTTACTATTTGCTTAATTTCTCCCAATAATTCAGGTGCTAAATTTTACTAAACTTATTTTTCCTTTAATTTTAATAAACTAGCCATTATTATACCAAGAGTTATCATTGGGCTATCTCAAATCATAATCTTACCATACTTCAAATTTAATATCACTTGCTTGTATATCAAACATTTGCCAAACACCTGACTGCTTCCTCTTTTATCATTTTTTTGGGGAAAAGTGAAATACGAGTACATTGTAATAACTTGAAAATTACTCTGCATACTGTAAAGTACCAAAAAAAAAATATCTTACAAGCAAAGTATAAGTTACATTTATTTTTTTGGGTTTAAAATTTGAAATATTTATCTGAAATTTGAAGGAAGTCTTGAATCTTGATGTGAGAACAATAGTTTATAATAATATATATGAAGAGGAATTGAAGAACCCAGAGGGGGTTGCTCAGCAATCTCAATTGAATGTGCCTTCCAATCAAAGCTACATGATGCTCTAAACAAAGACATATATATATAGAGGCAATGTATGCATGCCACGTGGCTCACTGTACACCACGAGATGGTGGACATAAAGTCAAACCAATGAAGGGTGAGATGTGGGAAGAGAAGGAGTGGGGACCAATGAAATGATTAGAGAGAGGGTGGAAGCCATGTGAGAGTGAGAAGAAGGAATGTGAGATGAAGTGGTGAAGATGATGAGAGTAACAACTAACAAGCAATGAAGAAGAGAGGCTCTATTGTATATTAGTATTGTTGTTCAGGTTTCAGATTAAAACAATGATTTGGCCTCCACTTCTTCCTATGCATTCTCAATTATTATGTATACATTCATGTCCTTTCCTTCTTCTTTTTTAAATGTTCTGTACTGCACTAAACGTGGGGCATATATACATATGCTTGTGTCTAAATGTGTGTGTATAGATGTGGCCCCATTTATTTTTGTAAGGAATTAAATAAAATATTGTGTTGCACTGATGGCTTGTTTGATTTTTTATGGATTTTATCCTACCTAGTGTTTGCTTTGATTTTCTGTTAGGAAAAGCAACTTTTGAGTTTGCAGGCATAGTTTTGATTGTTTTTCATAAAATAACCAAATACACCTAATAGGTGATGTTCAAGACTTTTCAAATGGGTAGAAAAATGTTACAAAATGCCAATCACCTTGTAGTTTAGTTCTCCTCCGATCCAATTATAAGGCACAGTTGACTTTTTTGGAGAGATTAAGGAAGCTAATTAAATTACTTTCAAGTGTCTGTATTTTTCTTTTTTTTTTCTTCAAACTAATTGGTTTGACTAATAAACTAATATATAATCTAAAGATACACAACATATGAAATGATTAAGTAACTTATTTAGCTTCTTTAATCGTTCCAAAAAAAGTCAACTAGGTCTTATAATTAGGACCGGAGGTAGTAACTTGAAAACTCTCTTAATTATAAGTGACAAGTTATAAGGTTGATCCTGTTTTGTATCAGATCATTAGTGTTTTCCCAATTGATTCAAAAAGGAAAATGCTACAAAAAGATAATTAACATGATGAAACTGAAAAGCATAATTATTAGTGTATTATAATACATCTAAAAAGATCAGCTTAAGATGAGGATTAGGAGATTTTTTTTTTTACTGGTTACAGTCTTCATATATTTATGAACAATTCAAGTTATTATAAATTATGTTAGGGCTTTGTAACCTAATGACACAAAACTCATTTTTTAAGTCTTCTAACGTGAAGTTGTGAGTTTGAATAATTCTCTACAAATATAATTAGCGCCTTAATGATAAAAAGAAGAAAAAAGATAAAGTTGTTGTGAATTGTGTTTTTATAATAATTTTTGAAGTAAGTACAGTAGTGTTTTGTTGTGTGGGAAATGATCATAAAAGTGGATAACAGGGGTCAATTTTCTGAACTGATGTAAGGATTAGGAGGAGTTGTCCCTCCCAGACATGGATTATCAAAGTAAGGGTATGTATGCAGATCAGAGCAATGGTGCATGCATGGATTGTTGTGGATGAATGGTTTAGGAGAGGGGCTGATTAGCTGCTTGATAATGACATCTTAGAGAGAAGGACGAGGGGTGGATGCATAGATTATTGTGGATGATGAATGGTTTGGTTTAGGAGAGACGCTGATTCCAGTATAAAACCGAATTAACTTTTTTCTCTTAGAGATTAAAGAAACTAGATAAATTACTTTAAAGTTTTTATATTTATCTTTTTTATAGCAAACTAATTTACATATAAATAAATATATGAGACATATACTATGATTAAATAACTTATTTAGTTTCTTTAATCTCTCTAAGAAAATCAATTGATCTTATATTAAAGACCTGAAATAATATATGGAAGTGATTAATGTGTGCCGTAGCACTAATTGCCCCCTCCATTTTGTTGGGGATATGTGAATTGTAATGTAATGAAGTGGATGGTTGTGGTTCATGAAACAAACCAAACCTCATCATTTCACTTTGCAACTTGGCGACAAAAGCTTCCCTCCATTCCAACTCACAACCCTTCTCTTTTGTCCATTCCCATTCTTCTTTTCCTCACCTTATTATTCATAACCCTTCTCTTTTGTCCATTTTCATTCTTCCTCTATTCCTTCTCATCACCTTTCACATCTTCTTCCTATTTTTCTCACCTCACTACTTTTCTTCTTCCCAATATTTTACTCATACCTCAAAGTTCATATCCAAGCACTGTTGAGATTAAAGGAGGCATTTACATGTATTTCAACCCAAGACATTGTGTTTAAGCGATTATAACCCCTTCCACTAAGATCATATTTAAACCGTAATAATGACTTTTAACCATTAGAATTTCTTCATATTTTCAATTATAAATAGTGTGAGTTTCGTGTGTCATACAGAATATGAGAAATGAATGATTATATTTTATATCACATATGGATATGTCAGGTTCATTTAATTTTTTAGTCGAAATTGCATGTTCCTTATTTAGGAAAAAAATATCTGCAACATAATATTTTTCCCAAAGTGAAAATGTGACCCGTAAGGGTATGTTTGGTTTGAGGGGAGGGGAGGGGAGGGGAGGGAAAAAAAAGTAGGGGAGAGGAAAATATGTGGGCCCCACTACACTCAATTTTCAAAAAAAATTTCTCTCCTCTCATTTTTTTCTCTCCTTCCCTCCCTTCCCCTCCCCTTCCCTCAAATCAAACATACCCTAAAAGTCGAAAGTGGTTGAGAGGCCTTGTCCTAGGCCTTTGTTCGTTAGATAAGGATTCTCAATCTTAAGCTTTTGGAATTTAGGGTTTGTTTGATCTGAGAAATCCCTCTTCAATGGACAGGAATGGCGATTTGTGAGGAAGCAGAAATTGGATAACGTTCTTTGTCTCTGTAATTCTCGAGGTTGGAAAATACGTATTGACGTCATATTTAAAAAAGTAGAGCCGTTGTTTTATGAATTATTGGTGCAATGGGCTTTGTTGCTGGATCCATAGAATGTGGGTTGGGCCAAATTCGAATTATGAAGATTTTATCTTACTTTTCGGCTTCACGTGATTCCTGCGATAAAAGAACATAAAAGCCTAAAGTTACTCGTACGGAAGAAAATAGGTAAATCCATTTATAGATACCTATACTTTCCTCAATTTTTAGGTACTTGTGTATCTTGGATCAGGCTTCTCTCCGCTGCAACTATCATCCGCTCTCATTCTTTTCTTTCGGACGGTGCCGTTTTGGCACAAAATAATTTTTTCCAACTAGCATTCATCATCCTAAAATATTTTTGTACCCGTCAATATATATTGTTTTCAGTATCCTAAAGTATGTTTTTAATACTTGTCAGTATCTCGAAGTAGATTTTTAGTACAAGTCAATACCCTAAAATATTTTTCCAGGATCCAAAAATAATTTTTCAACATCACAAAGTATTTATTCAATATCAATCAGTACTAGTTAGTACTTAAAATATCTTTTTAGTACTAGTTAGTACCCTAAAATAATTTTTCAAAATCATAAAGTATTTTTTTAGTACTAGTCAGTATTCTGAAATATTTTTTAGTATAAGTCAGTATTTAAAAAAAATTTAGGATCTTGAAAAAATATTTCAGTATGACTGACTGGTACTAAAAAAATATTTTAAAATGGTGAAAGCTAGTTAAAAAAAAAAAACTGAATAGTGTTATTTTGTGCCAAAACAGCACGTTTGAAAGATAGATGCGGCCACCCCTCGTCTTTGGGTTCAACTGGCGAAAGGGTCGGACTTCCTCACCTCAAGGGAGGGAGTTCGATCCCTACGTTGGTCAAGGCGCTGGGGGAGGCATCATAGGGGTCTAGGAAGCCAGTGGAAACGCTAGTAGAGGTGGAGGCATGTGTACTTCCTGCAAGATGTATCATGTCGAAATTTCAACGCCTCTCCCTGGATCGTGGTGGCAACCCCTTTCCTAAAATTTCAGTAAAAAAAAAAAAAAGATAGATGCGGCCGAGAGAAGCCTGATCCGTGTATTTTCTCTCTCTTAATTTAATCATTAATTTCATTTTGTTAACATCATTAGCTCCAGTAACTTTACCCTAAGCCCCTTTTACACGATCTGGCGTTACTAATGGTGCAAAATTAAAGCACGTAATTAAAAAAAGAAACAACCAAATTAAAAATCGAAGGAAAGTATAGCTACAATTGAGTTTTCCGTAAGAAAATTTATAATTATTTTTGCTTGCTCCACAGTCCACACTACTCAAATCTAAACCAGCATAAGATAATTGTCCCCCAAAAAAAAAATGGTTACTCAAACAAAATTTCTCGAGAATACCGTGAAAATTCGGTTAAATAGTTGGTTGGATTTCTTCTAAGCTCAAGCCAGTTACGGCAGATCTATATATACATCGCTGGATGAAAGTGCCAAGTATCAGGAGAAGGCAATAAGGGCAAGTCAGGAACATGGTTTGGATCATACATAGATATTGACAACAAAAATTAGAAGAAAAATAATTTCCTCTGTCAAAAACCTTTCTTCCATTTTTACGCCTGGCTTCAGGTTCTAGGAATCACGAATGAAGGCTGAAGGGGCTACGTTTCCTCAAGTTTTCAGTTTCCCAACAAAGAATGCTGCCGGACACTTCGTCTTTGTCAATTCTGCAGTTTGTTTCTTACATGAAATAGATTTCTTGTACCATCTGATCTGATGTGCAGGGGGGAAGAGAAGTTTCTTTTCTTGGTTTGTGTTCCCCTTTTCGTTCCTGAATACCTCAAAGCAATTAGCCCACTTCATTCCTCAATACCTCACAGCAATTAGCATTATACTTGCTTCCCTTGGTTCTTACCTGCAACCCATAGATAATGTCAGGAAGAAATGCAACATAAGTAAGAAAAATTCTTAGATACATATAACATACCAGTAGGTTGTACAGTAAGCCAATGGAAACTTGGTTAAAATGGGTGTTTCATATTATGGAAACATCTAAGAATTTATAGCTTTAATCCTCTCCATGGGACAACTTGCTTTTGATTTGTAGATTTTTGGCAAGATACGAAGGGACAAGAGGTAGAAAAACAAAACAATCAAATGCTTCTTTATATGTAGCTATATGTTTATACTTTTTGAAAACCAACAATTTGTCCAATTTTTTTCCTTTTAAACATTGTGGGGGTAACCAAATTGAGTTAATGGATTTACCTAGGTCAAGAAACCAATAAATGATTTTTATATTCGAAACCCATTAGAAAATAGAAAAGAAGGGACAATTAATGAGAAATCAAATCATACAGAAATGATAAAATAAAGAAAAGAAGGACTTGGCCCTGAAAATGCTATGAGGTGCTCGGAAATGGTTGAAGTAGTTGAATAGGAGGATCACTATGACTATAGCTCTTGGTAAATTTACCAAAGATGAAAATGATTTATTTGATATTATGGATGACTGGTTACGAAGGGACCGTTTCGTTTTGTAGGTTGGTCCGGTCTATTGCTCTTTCCTTGCGCCTATTTCGCCTTGGGAGGTTGGTTTACAGGTACAACCTTTGTAACTTCATGGTATACTCATGGATTAGCAAGCTCCTATTTGGAAGGTTGCAACTTCGGGGTGGAGGAAGGGAAGGCTATTGCTACTTCATTTACCTGTCCCACCTCTTTGAAACCAAGATCTTCGGACTGTTCGGCGGATGTGGCGCTCATGTTTTTCTAAGAGCTCATCAACAGTATGCATTTGAGATAGCAGGGGTCCTGAAAATTCAACCTTCTCTCCATGATCCTGATAACACTGCAAGGCAGGCAATGAATAAGAACTTGTATATAAAGGGCATAAATGAATTTCAGTTCGGATTCAGATCTAAACAGTAGATCCATATACTGATTGTCAGTAAAATTTCATCACAGTCACACGTGTCAATAAATGTTATTTTTATCCATTTGCAGTGCTAAATAAAAAATTAAAATTTTATTTGAAAAGAGCGTCAGCATCGATGAACTTCAAATAAATTCATTTTCTTTACTATTACCTTCTTCCATTGTCCAATTAACAGTCAAGACATAAACTGGATACTTAACTATCCAAGAAGGAGGTCGTTTACTTAAATTCTCATGCTAGCAAGAAATGAAGTCATTCAATAAATTTAGGCTTTCTTTTGGTTTTAAATTTCAAAAACCATACATCAAGATATCACTTTGAAAATTTATCATGGAAACATAAGATTCCCTATCTTTCAATGGGGGCAGAAAAATATGCAGAAAGAGGAACAAGAGTTTCGTTTATGAATGTGATCTGGCTTCTATTTAACTTACCAGGTTACTTCTCTTGGATATTGAATCCTCCCTATGATAAAGTGCCATAGATAGTTCTTGTGAGTGGTATTCGTCAGAAGCATCAAAAGAATCTGGGCGATCAAACTTGCTCCATTGGTTTTGCATGGCAAGCTTAGGGATTTCAGGTGGATCATGGCTCCGAGAGTTGGAGCGTGCCAGGCAATCCTTATTTTCCATGCTTCTAGTATCCAAGTTATTCATTGAATTTGGTACAGAAGACTCTAAGGGATTGACAATATGCCCCCTTGAAATAGATCGACAGTGGGATCTTATTGAAATGTCATCTTTACGTCTTTTTGCCCATGCAAAGCCACTTGATGTGGAAACTTGCAACGGCCCAGAAAAGGGAATATCTCCTTGAGATGCATTCTTGGTATGGGAAGCATCATCTGGTTTATCACTAGACAGTTTTGGTTCCTCCTTAACTACATTGGTGCTCCCTTCTTTAAGGATGTGGACTGGCCTGCCATTTACCCTTTGGTATTTCTGGGTTTGACTTGCCAAATCCTGTAAAAGGACATTAAACCATTCAATGATAATTTACTCTCCCTGGAAAACAGACCCTTCAAACGGATTGTAGTGCATGGACATAAAATAAAACGCAATGAAACAAGAGAGGAATTGGAATAGACCTCTGTTGGGACTAATTTGTTGAATCCTAATGGCTTTCTTGATGGTTTTCTTGTTTCAGGTCCACGTGCTCTTCCACCAATCTTTTTCCTGCAAGTCCATTGCAGTTTTTTAAATAAGAGCTGACAAGCAAACTATGCTAATGTATTTGACAATTGCATAGGAAAAAAATTTGTTCATTATGTCCGATACCACTAAAACTAAAAAGGTTTTACTACAACCTTAGATGGTAAATTTCCCCAAAACAAACCCCCTCCTACAGAGAGAGGAGAGAGAAATAAACCTATCGCATATTCCAGTCCCCTTGGAACTGAAACTGTCCATTACTTTGTTATTTTGATTTTGAGAAGCACACAACTTTATCATTCTCATCTACCACATGCATAAATTTCTAAATGCAAGAGCGGATTTAATTCAGTAATTTCATAAGATATTTACATTCATATGACATAAGACAAAAGAACTAATCTAATTTACCCATTATACCACGCATTCTGATATTAAGAACTAGACTAAATGGGCACTCCTTGTACATATTCTAACACAGCAGCTTATAGGGTCATGCTAGGTACTATTACCAAATGAATTGCACTTGCAGATACTCGCTTGGAATGACCATACAATATAGGAGGTCATCAAGTGCTAAAAGCATATGCTGACACATACCAAAGTACTCCTCTTTTTCCATAACTATTTATAGACATACAAAGAGGATGAGATCTCACCTCCTTGACTCCTCTCGCTGTTTCACATCAATCTCCTTGCTAGGTGGGTATACTGGCAGGCTTGATGGTTCACAAGCATATGGCTTTGTTTTGAAATACTGAATAATATGATAGTTTCATCAGGCTAGAATACTCCAAATTCAGTGTCAGTGCTTCATAAAATCAAAGTTTACACGTGTGATGAATGAATTTGTTCCATGACTAATGTGAGAAAGAATTTGACATTACAGCATACAAGGATGCATGAAAGCACAATGTTCAGAATGTACGATCAAAATTAAAATGGTAGGTATGAAATAAGAGAGAGAGAGACTTGTGCTCTGCAATACAGATGATTTCGAGACAGTATATTGTTTCACATGCCCACTATTATGTCAAATGAATGCATTTCAAGAATAGCCAACGAAGTTGCAAGTGAAACTACCTCTGATGAGAGAGCAGAGGAGGCAGTTCCACGTTTGTATGGTTCGACAGAAAGAAGAGTCTGTAGCAAGTTCACACTAGTTGGAGGCAAATCTTTAAAGGTCTCTCGGAGACAACTTCTATATGGTTGCTGTGGCCTAAACAACGTTGCATGAGGGAGTCTAGACTTTTTCCAGTATTCTTCAGGTGGAGAGCCACAAAGCTTGAAGATTTTGTGTAATTGTTCAACCTGCATGTAAAATAAGATTCAATAACACTAGCAAGAATCGTTGGGTGGTCGGGGGAGTGTGATCATGATCATCACATATAGCAATAAAAGGGTGTTGAAAATGTCAATACCTCTGTTCTCCCCTGAAGGATAGGCTTCCCGACAAGTAGTTCAGCAAATACGCAGCCAATGCTCCAAAGATCCACAGAAGGACCATAGTCAGTTGAACCCAGTAAAAGTTCAGGAGGACGATACCACAACGTAACTACACGACTAGTGAGGGGCTGTTTGTGCCCAGGATTTGAGAAGTTCGCCAGTCCAAAATCAGCTATCTTTAGTATACCATCATTATTCACTAGAAGATTAGATCCCTTGATGTCACGGTGCATTACACCACGTGAATGACAATGGTCAAGTCCAGATAACAACTGCTTCATGTAGCATTTAATCTGTACAGACAAAATGGCATGTTCAATACGATAAAACAACAAAAAGAATTGCATCACTGCAATATTCAATTCATATCTGAGAGCCTCAATTGTTCCATTTACAATTTTCACTTTTAGACTTGGAAAAAATGATCCTTAATACGATGCATGAAAAATAAAGAAACACACAAACAAAGTCCTTTTGATCCCAGTAACATCCATAGAAACTTCAGGTGGTTATTATTCATCATGTCAATGGAAAGTTGGCATACCTGCGGTTCACTAAACTTGATATCAGGGGAAGATAAGAGCCCTGTAATGTCATGTTCCATATACTCGAATACAAGATATATGCTACATGACAATTTGGAAGTAATCAAGCCCTCCAATTTTATAATGTTTGGATGATTAAGCCTTCGGAGAATCATAATTTCTCGAGCCATGAACCTGACGCTTTCGGGCTCAAAGTTGTCAAACCGTACCTTCTTCAGAGCCACTATCTTCCCCGTCTCAAGTTCTCTCGCTCGGAAGACACTGCTGTATGTTCCTTGTCCGATCTATTCATGCAATTTACAAATACAGTGAATGTAAGAATAATGACTAGAAGTAGCAGAACCAGCAGAAAGACAGTATGCAGTAACCTAAATAGAGATCAAAGAAAATTTAGATGACGGAATTCCCATAGAGGCTCATCAACCGGCGGCTATAGCTCCCTCAGTTAACATTGATTCTGAGGAGTCATCGTTACCACTAGTGAATCTATATGCATAAAATAAAAGTCTACACAAAACAAAAATTTCTTGTAGATATATGATTATTTTTCCCTTTTCGATAACAGGTACTGTAACGACGCCGCCGAATCTCCAAGCTTTCCGTTACCAGTTACTGTGATTCCTCTTATACATCAACTCACTGTCAATAGCACAGAAGCTTCAAGCTTCTCTACTTTCCCAGGACAGAAGAGTGTGGATGTATTCGAAAGTAAGAAGAAAAGCATTATTCAGACAAGCTTGAGAAATTGAATCATTCAAAATTGTTTAGTACGGTCCGCAAGGGATATTCCGAATCAACTACTAGATAACAACTCCATGGGTAAAACTTTATCTGAGAACGCCACCACAAAAAGAACAGAAGCGAACTCGGAATTGTGGGTGGGATTAGCAAATCAACCTTCTCAAGTTTCTCAAACGCATCAGCTTGGCTACATACTTTTGCAGATTCCCAATCTGAAACTATACGAATCACAACCTCCATTTGAACTCGCCCTTCCCGACTCACCTGCCTCGCTTCTACTCAGCCCCACTGACTCACTCTTCTTCTTCTTCTTCTTGTCCGACTCCCCTAAATTCCTCCCCGAAGTTCCCGTACCCGCATTGCCACGAAAAACACCGGGTGGTCAATTGCAGGAGTCACCGACACCGCCTGCTTCGCATTCACACAACCCATTGATCAGCGTCACCGGCCACCGCCGTGCAGAAGCATATGATCAGCAACAACGTTCAGACACGAATCTGGAACTGCCACCTCCAGACTCAAGTCAAGCTGATTTAGAAATTGCAGAGTAAGATTACAACAGTAGAAGAAGGAAATGAGTTTTTATACTACGTATTGAGCTAAGCATTTGGAATGTTCTATAATCTATATTGCTTTCTTTCACTTTCTGGCCTCTTTTCGTTCGCTGTGGCGGCAATTGCGGGAGACGAAGCTAATGGGGTTTGTTTGAACAGGAAACAGAAGAGCGTAATCAACGGGGAAAGATGGAAATGTGTTTGCTGTTAAATGCTGGCTTTTTGAGAACGAAACGAAAATTCACAAACAAAATCAGGATAGTGGCGCTTTGGATTTCTGACCTTTTATTCTCTGCTTTTGTTTGGACTTTGGGATTTCTAATTTGTTTTTGCAAGCCGTTAATTATGAGCTTTGTTTGTTTGTGATTGTGAGTGCCATTGCTAAGCTAAGCCAAGTCGAATAGGAAACAGTGCATGCGAGGGAATTGGCCTGGAGGGTAATGGAAGGAATGGAGTGGCGAGTTCAACTAATTGAAAGGCGCGTGTTGGCGCGTGATCTCATCAGAATTTTATTTTATTTTTTTGAGCTCTCCCTCTCTCTGTTTTTTTTTAGTTGAGATATTTAAATATTCGTTACGCATTTGCAGTGAGTTGTTGCGATTTTGACTCATGGGTCTGAATATGTTTTTAATATTTCCACTTTGGGGCCGTATCTAGTCAACTGTTCATGGAAAATTTGCGGCCAAGGAGAAAAAAGAGGGGAAAATGACGTATTGAGTTTTTCTTAAAACAAATACTATTTCTTTTCCTTAGTACTATAAATTACTTAATCCTAATTGATTTTTCTAGAGATAAATAAATTACTTAATGATAGTATATATTCTCTGTAGTTTTTATTATAAGGCACCAACTAACAATTTTCATCAACTAATAAAAGCAGTTAAAGTCAATAAAGTTGTCCTATAATTTAAGTAATTTTCAATATTAATCCAACTAATTGCACTAAACTCTAATATTATACTCCATCTGGTCCTTATTATAAGATACCAACTAGCAAGTTTATTTGGTCCTTTTTATAAGGCATTTTCTTCTTCTCAATGAATATTGATTCTTTTTTTTCGTTAATGCGCCTCTAATTAATAAAGGTAATAGGTGAGAGTAATAATTAATATAATATTAGAATTTAGTGCAATTAGTAGGGATAATATTGGAAATTACTTAGATTCTAAGACAACTTTATTGACTTTAACTACTTTTATTGGTTTGTGAGAAAAGTTAGTTGGTGCCTTATAATAAGGATCAGAGGGAGTGTTAATTATTATTCTCACCCACTACCCTTATTAATTAGGGACATACATGAAAAAAATAATTAATGCTCATTGGGAATAAACTGTGCTTTAAAAAGAATCAAATACATTTGTTAGTTAGTGTCTTTATAATAAGGACTAGAAGAGTAATATGTTTGCTATTCTTTTTTCCCAACTTCCATCAAATTCATAGTTACTACTGCATTGATTAAAATTTTGTTGATTTGATTAGAACAAATATTTTAAATTTTTAATGTTAAAGAGCTAATCCAGTTGTGAAGGTAGGTATGGAAATAGGTCAGGTCAGATTAGGCTTTAACTAAATAGGTCTGAGTCTGTAATGGAGGTAAAATGCCTGAACCTAAATACAAGTTTTTTTTTAGGTTCAGGCTTGAGACTTTATAAAGGCTTGGTTGAGCACGAAGCCTTTTTAAAGGTTTACTTACAATGTAAGCCTTTAAAAATGCTCATATTCTGGCATTAAAGGCCATAACTAACTTATATAAGAGTAGGGTTAGTACTATAATTAACTAATTATACTTGAAATTAGAATATAAGAATAAAAAAAATATTATGTTATTTATATGATATAAATATAATTATATTTATTAAATGTGTAAATAGACTAGATTTGAGGGCTTATAGGCCAGGTCTTAAGAAATAATAGACTTTCATGTAAATAAACAAATAAAAGACCAAGGTTTACAAAATAAAACTTAAAATATTGATCTTAAGAAAAATAAAATAAATTTTTTTTTTTTTTTTGAATCATAGAGGCATGCTTTATTGGCATAGAGTTATAAGTAGAATTAAAACTAGGATCTTCCACTTATAAAGAAATTTTCTTGCATTTAGGTCACAAGATGCTTAGCAAATTTTATCATCTATAAAGTCACTGGTTTTGTCTCCGTTAAAACTAAAATTACAATATGGATTTTATGAAGGTGTTTTGAATTTTTAACATTTTTGAGTAAAAGTTGAATTTGTGAGACGTCATTTTTCTGCAAAGTCTTGAATAGAAATGGGGAATGAAATTCAAAAATCAAAAGAGCGTGAGGAAAGGGGTTATCTCATTTATACATAATAAAGGAAAGCGTGCCCATTAGGTTAACATGTCGGGACCATTTATGATAAGACACGAAACTAAAATTCCAACAATGCCTCATTTGTAAGGATGCAAGCATCACATACACAAATGGAATCAATCACGTTCAGATGGGATTTGGATATTTTTTATTTTTTATTTTTTAAAAAATAATTATTTTAATGGTAGAAAATATAAAATAAAGATAATTTTTCAACTAATATATTTTTAAAAAATGATTTTGTGCATTTAAAAATTGACAGTTTAAAAAAATAAATCTAAACCGTTCAGATCACATCTAAACGATTTAGATCTGGAAGAGCTTTCTCTATCTATCTTGGGATAGGTAGGGAAACTGGTTCCCATTATTTATGGGTAGAGTTTCTCTCATTGTTTGTTTTCCCATCATCCATCATAATCTCTAAATCATGTATGTTCAATTAAATCTGAAAAATAAAAAATGAGTCACATCATCAAGTATTCAAGTTATCATTCTTTTGACTTTTCTCTCATTTTCTTAATCAACGATTTAGATTAGCTCTTATTCCCAATCAACGATCCATATAAGCTTACGAGGGAGATCATGAAAAATTGAGATAATGATATGATCTTTTCTCATTTTTTTAACCCAATTTTTTCACATTTTTCTTGGACTCAAACCCCATCTCCAGGTGGAAAAAAACATATAAAAGGAAAAAATATAAATTTAAGTGATAAGGCTCTCAAAAATACTAAATTTTGTATCATTTTTTGAAGTTTATCCTTCCCTTTCTCTATCATCCATTTTCTCTTCACCCAAATATAACCCAGTTATCATTTTTTTCAATTTTCTTACTTTCCAAACTACATTTGTCCTTGGGGAAATCACAACAACAAGGGACCTTAAATCATTTGTTTAATTTCTTTTGTCAGGCAAAATAATTCTTGGAGGAAACAGAACTTTATAGCACATGCCAAATCTTGAACATTGCATTTGTAAATCATTAAAATTTAGTTGTGAATTATGGAAAATCTATTTCATAAGTTTTGAAAAACTCAATGATAAATCATTTATAACCCAAGAACCATCCATGTGTTTAGCGCAATTATACCTGTAAACTATGGAATTTTAGTTATTAATGGTCAGCAATGTATCCATAAATTATGAAATCTCAATAATTAGTTATTTGAAAACAAAAAATGTCTTGCCTAACTTACTAAGACTTCATAATTTCATATTTTTTTATCCACAATATACACTTTTCTCGCCTTTTACTTATATTACATTATCAGCATGCGTAAGGTTGTTAAACTCTAAGTAAATTCTAACGTGAACTTGAATCATAAACTCGTAAGAGTTTACTATCACTATCAAATATGTATTAACAATGTATATAATAAATAATTAAAATATAAAAAAATGACAAAAAATTGATTTAAATATAATTTAAATCCAAATAATTAAAATTAACTTCATCAATATTTAAAATTTACCATATTTAACAAAAAAAAATCTCTATAAAACTCATATATAAAGCCGTTGAGCATGATCAAAAAAAAAAGTTAACACAAGTTTAAAGATGAGTTAACACTGTTTTGTAAGTTAGAAATGTAAAAACAACAAACTCGGTATATAAACTCGTAAGTCTAATCGAGTTTACAATGGTCATGAGTTTATCAGTGACTCGACTCAATTTGGTAAACTCGGAGAATCAATTTATTAGTTTGACAACAATGAGTATGAGTATAAGTGCTTAATTTTTTCTTTCTCTTTTTGTCCGACTTTATACATTAATCAATATTCTAAGAGAAGCGTAGATTTATTGGCAAATTGGAGTTTTACCAAATTCCAAGACTCAGAAGAAGAAAAAACAGGTGATGTACCAAAGAGTAAGAAGAGGACTCGGAATTTCTTTTTTTCTTCCTTTAATAGAAAAAACGTTTTTCATATTATTGTGTGTGATGGGTTTGTTGCTGCAATTGATATAAACGGAATCCGTGGTTGTATGGGACCCTAAACATAACTCAAAAAATCCTAATAAAAAAACATGCTAATAGACAAAAATGTATTACGAATATTCATAATTTTATAAAGATGTTAAGCTCAACATGTCTTTCTTTTTTTTTTAAATTAAAAAGAAATCATCAAATTGCCATAATGTATAATTTTATTAGAAAAATATTACCACATTTGGCCACTGTCGTCAGAGCTGCTTTGACAGGAA
The DNA here is from genome assembly GCA_025563575.1 of Acacia pycnantha. NCBI lineage: Eukaryota > Viridiplantae > Streptophyta > Magnoliopsida > Fabales > Fabaceae > Acacia > Acacia pycnantha. The sequence continues at coordinate 1,875,451 of JAMWYP010000143.1, forward strand.
TAAATATTCTCAAAGTGGTGGTAGTGAGATTTGAACCCTCACCACTTTATTTATCCTAAAGATCGGTGGCCATTAGGCCACCAATGGCTCTCAATACATTAGATCAAACAAATATATATACATGATTGTAATAATGAAATTGATTGCAAAAGAGAGAAAACAACCATATTAAAATTACATTCTGGAGAGGTCCGTTTGATATCCAAAAACTGCTCAGCAACAATCAGATAAGTGGCAAATATTTGGAGTAAACCATTTGATATTTAACTTTCATTTTGTTTAAAACATTAATTCTTATAACTCAATAAAAACCTGACTATTTTATCTTTAGAGAGAGCAAGACATATTATTTAAAATTTGAGGAACCAAAATCAAAGTAAGGGTAAGCTTAAGGGATAAAAAATAGAGTATATATTAACCCTATATGTATATACTTGTTGAAATCTATTAAGAATACTTCGACCTTTGTTGATACAATGAGGGCATCCCCAAAAAAAATTGTCCCAAAATACTTCATGCAAATTAGATTTTTTTTATGCATTTGGCCCAAAAATTTATACATTTGGTCTCCCAAATATTTTTAAAAAAAAAATTAGTTAATGAGTATACATTTGACCCCTAAAATATTTTTTTCAATGTCCATCCCTAGATTTATCCTTGAGGGAGCAGAAGAAATGGGAGTGATAAGATCCATGTATAATTATATATAGAGTGGCCTTTTAAGTCTAAAGCCACCACGAACCAATACCAAACCCCACCAAGAAGGGAAACAAGTTCATTATTGATGGTTCTTCACCCGCACTATTTTTATAAACGGTAAACTGAGTCAAATGAGATCATAAAAACAGCAAAGTCTTTCTATGAACATTAAAGAACTAAAAGATTCAATCTTGAGCCGAAATGTTCTATGTGGTTGCCGGCGGGGTGGCTGGTGGTGGGGCCCACCGATGGGGGGTATTTTAGTTTTTTTTTTTTTAACTAAGGGAAAAATGATAATTTCACCTTTTTTCTCCCAAAACGTGTGTACTTTTGTTCCAGAAAAAAACCCGTGATGCTAGGCGCTCTCGGAGATAAAACACATATATAAAATTGCTCATTTACCCATACTTAAATGAGCTACACACTTATTGGCTATTGCTATCTCACACTATTGGACATTCTCACACATACACACAGTGTCTAAAGTAGCAAGTGAAATTACTAGGGGAAAAAAAGGCTACGGAAAGTGACAACTCTTAATTTGTTTCAACTTACTTCTCCTTCTCACTCACATATATACTTTCTCAATGTCTAAATATAAGGTAGAATTGACTTTTTTTAAAAAATTAAATAAATTATTTAATCATATCATATGTTATATATAATTAGACTATATATCAATTTATTAATTAAATTAATTTATTTAAAGACACAAAAAATATAAAATAATTTAATTAACTTTCTTAATATGTTTTAAAAATCTTATATTGAAGATTAGAGAAAATATATAAAGCGGAGGCCAGAGTTGATCTGCTTTTCTTTTTTCAGTCTGGCTTTTTAGAAGCGTGGAGTAAGCTGTTCGCCTGTTCCCTCCATCCACGCTTTATAAAGCAAAAAGAGAATGGGTACGATTGTGGGCTTCCTCGATTTAATTCTCAACAATAATTAATTCCCTCTCTTTTTTTTAAAAAAAAAAAAAATTATCTTTTATGGTCCAACTCGTAATTTCACCCCACCATCATTAATTTCTTATTCATTTTCTATAATTTTAATAATTTGAATATTTTTATAAAATAAACTTAAAGTAATTGGTTAGAGGCAAGCTGAAGAAACTCAAACGAAACATAGATGAACTAAATTTTGAAAGGTAGTAAAATACTTAAAATTCATCCCTACATTAAATAAATTATCTAAAAAACTATCAGTTCGAAAGCTTTGTGGAGAACAAAATATGGGTGGGTGAATTTTTAATTTTAACAGAACTGAGAGAGTAAGTATTAATTGTTCTAAATAATTAAATTGAACTAAAAAATAAAGATATAATGTGCATCACGACTCATGATGGACAATAGAATAAATGCCAAGGTCTATTTTAATTCAATCGCATTAATATCCTTCTGGTCAATTTAAAAGCCTATATTCAATTATCACCCATTTTTTTTAAATGACCATTATTATTAGTAATATTTAAATGACCATCTATATATATATATATATATATACTCTATACACAAACAACAAATAAATAAATTTTCCAGTTATT